>PVKU01000445.1:0-242500 GCA_004027475.1 Anoura caudifer | reverse complement strand
ATGGTAAAAGCATAGAGTGCATTTTTAGTGTGATGGACCTTCATTAAAGAACATCTGATTCCCTATTAAATACTGACTTCAGAAAGAGATTACTGAATAGGTGAATCTATCTTTACTTCTGTTTCTTAAATTTTAAAAAAATATATGAAAATAAAGACCTTGTCCTCTGCACCTGTCAGTTCCTGTGGTCTTTGAATGGCTGTGAGATAAAGCATCAGAATCCATTTGCACTGTTCATGCTTGCACAGTATACAGTCAATGAGACTTGAACTATGTGTACAGTTTAAGTAATTCTATCACTTACACTTGGACTCTTGTTAAGCACAAAGCATCATCTGTACATTGGAAATTTATTATTTGAAAAATATCTAAGTTTTATCAGTTTTTTTCAGAATGATTTCACCAGATCATTCTGTGCTTTATGACTTGTTATCTGTGTGACTATTCTTAAAACATGCTTTTCTTTAACAATGTACTCTACTGTTATGTAAAAAATATTTCTCTTTAACTGTTATTTATTTAATGATATTGTGCTATACTACAGACTCATATATATCACAAGAGTAACATATAATTTAATTTCTTATCAGGACAATACATTAGTAAGTTATAGAGATTCACCTTGTATTACAAGGCAGCTTGCAAAAGAAGATATTTTTCTTCAGTCATAAAAAAGGATATCATCTTGAAATGTTCTTTACCTACTGTAAAAGAGTACTGTTTACAGAGTTGAGACAGTTCAGCCAAAATACAGAAACACTTGCCTAGATTGTAACAGAAAATGTAGTTTTTTACCTATATTAAAAGTGGTTCAAAATTAGATCATTGCTATACAAACCCAAGAAAAAAATGGAATAGAATGACATCAAATAAAATCAATCATTTGACAACTTGTATAATTTAATCCTTTAGTTTTAAATTGAACTCAAGGGAGAAAAACATGTCGTGCATAGACGTAAGAACAGATTCTTAAAATTATCTCCCTAGATATTTATTATCTATTTTTATATGAATGCAAGGAGGTCATTTCTCACAGTTTTTAAGAAACTAATGTAAAAATATCTAACTTGACATAGCATTAAAAGACTTTTTTTCCAAAAAGAACTCTCTTTCCTTTTTCAACAAGATATATTGACAACATAAATTAATTTGAACAACATTTGATTCTTCCTTCAAGTAGGATTAGCCCCTGTTATTAAAAAGGGTTTCTTTTTACCATTACTCAAATGGTAGCAAATAATTATAAGAATAAAGTAAATTAGAGGTGAGCTCAATGTGATTAGAGCTCATTGTGATGTATACCTCAGGTCTGTGGGTTTCTTGCTAAACCTAAGAGAATATTAATATGAATTTTAGACTGTTGCATTACTTTAAGAAATGTTTAAATACTGTTATGTAATTTCATGGTCCCTCATTATACTGTACAATGTTCTCACTGAGGAGAAAAAACTTATAACTTTTGCCACCCTAAGTTCTCTTACATACTTTGTTTCTCTATCTCTCCCAAAATTGTAAGGGTTGTTTTAGTAATTAATAGCCTTCACTTTCATCTGATCTATACATGATAGAATCAGGCAGGCATTTCTCTTCAGACCCTAATCATCCAATATAGTGAAATGTACTAGATTTTTCCTGATCTGTGCTATTTCTCCTAATATAAAAACACCAAATAATTATGTTTACCCTATGAACAGAGAGAATAAGCTTTAGCTTGCTCCAGAAAAGGGAATGCATGTCTCCATAAGACACAAAATGTTTGAATTTTCTGGCATGCAGGGTGAACAGGTTACTTACTGGCTCAGAAAAAGTTACCCTAGAGTTTGAGAGTTCTGTTTTCAGTGTTTTGCATTCACCTATCTTGAAAACATTTCTGACACATCAAATATGTGTTAGCAGATCTCCTTTTTGATATTAATAATAGTGGCATTATTTATAAGTGAGCAAATAAGGCTTTTTAGGTAAAACACAGATTTTTTTTGCCCTTTTATCAATGAAGAGCAACAACAAATTGATTGATTACATTTATTTACAAAAGGGTTGATTCTAAAGAATTTTGCTTTCTCAACTTGAAGAAGAAAAGTTGGCAGAACTACTTGGAGAATCTACCTTGTGCAAACCACTGCCATTGCCACTTCCGCTCTCTGGAATTAAAGAGCACATGCTTGTATGTATACAAATATAGATACTTGCACATGTTTATTCATACACATCATTACACCAACATCAGGTAAAATCACTGTGCTGGATCAAAAGTTTTCTTCATCCTGAAGATTTTCATTGTAATTTAAGCTCCTATTGGAACCCTGATGAAAGACTATAATCTCGGAGTCTATTCCAAGATGAACCAAACTCCAGGTAATGTACACACAGTGAATGAGAGTAACTACAGTGAAGGATACGAGGTACTATGTATTTCTAAAATGCAGCATCTGACAGTATTTGTGTATCAACTTCTTTTTTAAGTCCTCTGGATGCCAAGCTGACTTATTTAACAACTAATTGTTTTTTCCAACTATCATAAAGTAAATAAACTTTGGTAAGTAAAATCATCCAATTTGGCAAGGGACATATTAAAATGAAAGAATCTGTGTCATAAAATATACGGAAGAAGTTTGTTTTCATGATTGTCAAATGCAATTTCATAAATTTATCTGTTCTAAGATCTTCTGTGTAACTTTTTTCTGATGTTACGATGGGATTTATGAAGAGATGCATTATTAAAAAAAATTTAAATGTGTTTTGGGAGGGGAAGGAATCCTATTCTTTGAGCTATTGCTCCGGAATGATAAGCAGGTTAAGAGGGACTCCAGTAGGTAGGGGTCCTTCATAGGCATTCTTCTAGTTACCTGGGAAAACAATGTATGTAAAACTCTTGCCCATTCTTAAGAGAAACAAAGAAGAATCTATCAGATAGTGACGACTTAGATGTACTCCATAGAAAACTTCTCCTTAATCAGATCTTTCTGCCTATTGTGTTTATTGCTAACTTTTACTTAAATTCAAGTTTGTTCTTTAAAACTAAGTACTAAATGCAGTCTGTTGGTAACTGATGAAAAGCAAGCAAGGATTTTCACATGGCTTTTGATAGTCAAAGAAAGCAGGTTTGCCACACATGGTGACACATGTTGTTCACTGTACAAGTACACAGAACTATGAGCACAAGAGGGGGAAAAAATCTAGCTCCCACTCTACACACTCTGACAAGATGTTCCCTTTCTATTTTGGAGAAACACAAAAGCTCACCACACTGGAAATCCAAGAGTCTGTGTTTTTCCAGAGTGGGCAAATTTTTGTAATTCACATAATGGTACTGAGTTATCAGAGACCTTTGTGGAAAGGCGTTTGTTCCTTTAGTTTAAAAAAAAAAAACTACAGTCAATGCCAAAAGTGGGTTTAAACTTGTTTTAAGTGAGACAAAGCCTGACCTTTACATAAAACCAGAAGAGTTTAGAAGGAATGTCTTCTGTGATACCTGATTTCTCAGAAGATACCACCATTTCCTATTACTGAATCCCTTAACCAAACTGGTTTACTGTTTTATAACTATTTGTATGTTTATGATCATTATACTTTTATTACATTTAAATTTCTTCCAAATGGTCATGTATTAATGTGCCAACAATGTATCTACATCCATAATAAAGCTATAAATAAAAAGATACACACTTCTCTCATGTTTACTAGATTAAAAAGAAAAACAGCTAAGAAAACCTCTGTGAGAGAACAGAATTTTTAGAAAAGTGCCAAAATTTTCAAATTGAAGAATTAAAGAACCTAATTGGCCTATTTTCTCAGGTTATTGATGTGGTTGTGCTAATCTCGCACTAGGTCAGGGTTAACCCCAAAGAATAAGCTATTGAGCTTTGCTAATATCTTTGCGGTACTTGTCAATAACAGTCTGTCTGTGACTCTGGTTTCCAAGCCTCAATCTCAAATAGTGTTTTCTGTAATAAATGGAATAAAATAAACATGGATATTTGCCCAGGCTCTGTATACAGTGCTTCTTCTTTATTAATTCAATTAATATTTACTGACCACCTACTATGAAAAGATATTTGGGGAAAATAGTTTATTAAAAGTTGACTTTATGGAATTATCTATCCTCTCCCATCACATAAAAAGATGTCTAGCACCATTTAACAGAAAATATATTTAGTTTCCACTCTATCTTCTTGTGATAATCTCCTATATTCAATGAGATACTCATAGAAAAGCATTTTTTTGTATTGAAGCTATATTGGATATTTTAAAACCGTCTTTAAAAATATGGAAACCTTTTATGTTTTTGCTTATCTTGAGAATGTCAGTGAATAACAGAGAATCACAAGAGGTTATATGACGTATGGACTCCAAAGCAGTATTCTACTCTAAAAGCATGGAACCCTGCTGGCATATGTAATTTAATGTGCACCATGCCTCCTCTAATTCAATCAGATCTCTACATCCCTTCTTTTATATTCCAATTGGATTTCATGTGCTAAAGCCATCAAGATTTTCAGGATGAAATGAATGCTTGTATTAATCCTGCAATTTCCATTTAAAACACAGCATCGATTTGATTAATAAGGTTTGATGCTGAATAATTATATAGCAAATATGTGTGCTATAGGAAAACCACAGATGTGACCACCAGCAAAAGCCTTATGGGAGAAGGAGGTCAAAGGGAAGCAATGGCCATGACTGAGGTGATGAATTCTTTGGCTTTTCTTTTATGCAATTAACAAGCAGGGCTTCTATTAATTTGCCACCCCCAGAGCCTTGACTGGTCAGATGTGTCTGGGTCAAGGGTCACAGGAGCAGAGTAGGGGTCAGCATCACAGCAGCCATGAAACAAGATGGGAAAACTAAAGAAATCTAAATGATATGGCTGAGTATACATTCTGTAGTACAGGGGGGATTGAGAGGAAGTGCATCTCCTTAATGTTAAGATTGCTGTTTTAGAATAATAAAAATGTTCTCTGCACATTTAATTCAGAGTAATCAATCTAAGGTGCAGTGGTTGAGCATCCAATAAAAGAAAATCAATGTGGTCTCTACAAGGGAAGACAAACAATGCTCGCTTTTACTAAAGGGATTATAGGTTAACATTTATTCAGTGTATTGTAATCTGATGTCAAGTGGTATAAAATCAAGCCAACAATCCATTACTACCTGTTATAGGCTAGGTGCTGATCTCATGCAAATTGACTTTTCATAGAACTTATTAAATCGTTTCTGTGTTATAGCTATGAAACATTTTTCTATAGTAATTAAACTTCATTTTATTTCACATCTTGAATGAAAATATATCAAAACCCCAAATATTTGTCATTTCAAAACAAATATTTTTCACAACTTTCTTATGTTTCCAGTCACTAATTAATTATGTAAATATATATTATGTTTCTATGAAAGCAAACTAAAGAATTTGATCATGATATCAAGCCTGAATTCTTTCCCTCCCAAAGCTTTTTATTTCACTACTGCATGTTATTGTACAAGTTCATTTATTTATAACTGTTTGAGATAAATTGTATGCATTTCTAAATTTTGATAGAATTTAGATATTTCTACAATTTAAGAGAAATAATTCATGCTTAATGAGTACTATGCATGTTCCTATTTTGAGTTTATTTTCTGTAACATAAAAGTCTATACTTCATATTGTCAACATTGTGAGAACAGGATTTTTTAATAATGTCTCATAAAGTACAATATATAAGCTCCACAATTTTGGGAATTAATAATTGTTGAAATTATAAGTATCTTAAATATAGGTAACCTAATTTATTAATGCATTCGTTTAGTGTTTCCACTATTTGCTTGAGTAATAAAGATTTATAGTGATTACTGCACTTCTCCCCCAAAATGTGGTGATCTTTTGAAGTATTAGAGGAAGTTAATGATCTTTCATTAAACATAATAAAAAATGGCTAGCAAACCTGTCAAAGTTAGCATTTTTACTAAAGCAACTGTGCTTATTGTTAGAATTGGGGCCACTTTTAAGTGTAAAGAAAATCATTACCACATGTTTGAAAATATTGGTGATATTTTGCAGATTGCATTACTTTGCAGCCTGGTACTACTTCAAAACATTTCAGAAGTACTGGGTAGTAGAAAGGGAAATTGAATTTGACACTATTTTTATTATAAAAGCTAAGTTTAGTTTTACCACCCTTGCTTTGATGGAACCTTTAGCTTTTTATTTGTTTGGAGGTAGAAGTTTGTCTATTCTATATACAAAGCACACAGAAATGCAAGGCCTATTATTTCAAATCTTGTCCACAAAATCTAATACATATATAATATAGTATTATAGTATTAAACTATCTACATACTAGTATTTTAGGAATAGTGACATTTGTAGAATTTTATCACAAGAATAGCTTCCATTATTATCTTTCTTACATATTATGATATTTTTCCTGATATTTAAATCAAAATAGATTATACATTTGCTGACTCTGCACAGTAAAACTAAAAGAGTTTTAAAGCATATTTGTTCTATTATAGTAACTAATTTGGCTTCTGTTATTGTTGCCGTTTGCCTTTTTGCAGAGTAAAATCAACGTTTCAAAGAACCCACTGAAATAATTTTATAAAGCTGATAAATCAAATTGGAAATAAAAATAAGATGATTATTTGGTCAGTAAAGCAAAGGTACTTATATAGACTATTAGTTTGCCTGTCCAAGATCTGATTTTGGTATAATTCATCGCATTTACGTGAAACACCCTGAACCAATGAAGCTGAAACCTTAAAATCTAATAATATAATTTAATATGATTTTGTAACATCACTTGAATTGACCAGATATTTTAGTTCAAACGTTGAACCCTAAAACAATAGGTTTTTTATATTTAAAGTTAAATTGATAAACAAAATGAAAGACTAGTAAAATATGTCAAGATGTAGTTATTCATATTCAGACTGTAAATACTAAACATAGAGTCTCTCCAGGATATGGATTTTACTAGGATTTTTTCATGAGCCCTTAATTTCTTGTCTCATTTAGTTAATAAATAAGGTAGAAAGGGTTGTTCATTTCTACTATTCATAAAACTGTATGTTATTCTGCTTCTCATTCTAAGGTGAAAAATAATGCTTTGAATAAATAAAAGTAAAGATACTAAAAAAAAAAAAAAACAACCCACACACACAAGTGAGCCTTATGGAAGAAAAAGAAAACTGTTTCTTTTCATTTTTACTTGTAAAAGATTAGCTTGCTTTAGGGGATCTAGATAATACAAAATCACTTCACAACCAGAAACAATGAATATATGAACTCTAGGCTAACAATAATGGTAAAAATAATTTCAAACTGAAGACAAAACCACTTTATTTTGTGCACAGTCTCAATGCCTTCCACTGGATTTTAAATAAAAAAATTGAAAACATTTGAGCAAATAGAGGGAAGCACTGAGTATATGGCACTGAGAGGCATTTTTGATGTTTTTGCATTTTTGTACAGAGAGAGCCATAAAGGGTTGCCAATGGGGTATTGTAAAACCACAGTTAACAGTGAATTTTAGATAGATATAACCAGTTAAAGGTGATTGAATATCAAGGGTTGAGTAGTGCTTATTATACCTGCTGTTGGGAGACTTCAATTCATTATTGTAACAGAATGAAAACAGCATTGCTGCTGTCCAGGACATGCTTGTAGTATTGATTGGGTTTCTCCAAAGTCTTCTCTTAGGATGCAGAGTGCAGTCAAACATGCACAAACATCACTCAGTTCCCCTGATTCTGTCATGTGCTCCTTGTACCTCAAACTAAAGCAGCCTTAAGACATAGGAAAATGCTTCTTTATTTGAAGGCAGACAAGGCTTTAAGCCTGACTCCAGGAGCTATGCAGATATGGTGACCTTTCCTTCCAGAGACCAGATTTTACACTCAAATTGTCATTAAAGCTCAATTTTCCCTAGAGGTTCCCAGTCAACTTGTGTGCTCTCTCCATTAGGGTTAAAAGTCAGAGTGGCACCATGCCCACTATGCATACTAAATGAACTGGAACATAAAAAAGGGAGGAATGACCCTCCTCCTGGAGAAATGGCACCATCCACAATCCAGCCAGATGTAGTCAAAATTACACAATATTGCACAAATCCGGGGTAAACAATGACCAGAATTTCATAGGATTCTATGTCTCTACCAATGTTTCTCTGAACTAAGGTATTATTCCTTCCTTTTCATTTTCAGAACCAGTAATAACTACCAACTCAGCCTGGGTAGATCTAGAAACCCTACATATTTGTCACATCCTCGGGCTGTACCTCTAAGCTTAAAATAATTAATCTGATAGTGTCGAAACAAAAAGTTAAAAAATATAGCCTAAAACACAAAAACAAACTGATTTGAGGCCTCTAATTATCAGAATAACAGAATGAGGATATACATCAATACAATTAGGTGATAAACTAGGGCTTTTTCCTTGCCTATGTAGGTTGCTGAGGACAAAATGACCCTAAAAATGCCATGGTCTCTCAATCTCATAATGCAGCTCATTTTAAGGTTATCTCATAAATGAAACTTGGAAAGAGGGAATTTCTGTAATGTCCCAAATGAATCAGCCTAACATTACAGGGGTGGGAGCTATTTCTGACCTACTGATATGTCATGTTTCCCCCACAGACCTATGCCAAGAATATGCTTCACCAAAGTAGACACCTTTCCTCTTAATGAAGTATCTCTTGATTTCCAACATTAATTCAAACACCTCTATTTTCTCATTAAAAGTGGGGAGAGGTGGTGAGAACTGAAATTGTTCTTAGAAATATTTCTTAAGATTTCAGGAAATCTCATTATAGGGAACCTGAGAAGTAGACATGGTAAATCTCAATCATACCAGACCTGTAGATAAAAATAGGAGCAATAGAGCTAAAGCTGGGATATACTCTGGCATGTAAATATGAGATCTAGTTTTAGTATCTGTATGGCCTGATGTGTTTTTTGTTTGTTCTTATTTACATATTTTGGGTCTCATTTAAAATGGCATTTTGTATCTGAGTAGATGCAGAACATACTATAGTATATGTTGTAGGAAGACTTTTATTGTAAATTCTAGCCCCAATTACATTATTTATGGTATAATTTTGACCAAGTTTCTCTTTCTCTTTGATCTTTTTTATTTGTAATCTTTAAATTGAAGCTAATAACATATACTTTCGCTATTTCTCAGAATTGTTCTGAGAGAGAGAGAAGTCCCTGCTATTATCAATTTGCTACCTAAATTAGCCTACCTATGATAAATAAAATTCCTTTGCTAACCTTTAGACTAATTATGGCCTCCTAGGTCACTTTTGCCTTTTTCTCTGCTCCAAATTTCCCAGAAATACATTTCTAACAAGGTGCAAAAATCATCTTCAAATAGATGATTCTCAAAGTCAAGATCATCCTCCTGTCTTTTGCTCCATGCCTACCCTCTTTGGGTCTCATCTCCCCATAACTAACCTGGCACACTTCACAATAGCTTAAGTGAAGAGGGAGGTCCCACATGCTTACCTTTGAGCAAACACTTTCTCATTGCTTGTAAATGTGTATATAGTAGTAGTAGTAGTAGTAGCAGCAGCAGCAGTAGTAGTAGTAACACTATGATTTCTACCATCCCAAACTGAATTTTTAGCTTGCCATCAATCTTTTATTTCATTATAATTAAACCAATTATTACTTATCTCTAATAATGTTCAGAATCATTCAGGTGTTTTAAAAGTATTTTTGGCCTGTCCCACTAGATTGTAAGCTTAAAAGGGGAAGAATGTGTCCCATTTAGGCCCAGAGCTTGGCCTCACAAATGCCACAGTAAACCAACCCTCACCTTGTCGTGATGGAGGGCATGCAGTCTTTGTCTTTACAACCAACTTCAGTGTCACTTAAACTTCCCATCTGGTTATTTTTGTGCTTGCTTATTTGTTTTGTTGGTTAGGTTCCACTTACAAGTGAGATCATATGGTATTTGCCTTTCACTACCTGGCTTATTCCACTTAGCATAATGCTCTCCAGTTCCATCCAAGCTGTAGCAAAGGATAGGAGTTCCTTCTTTCTTTCTGCTGCATAGTATTCCATCTTGTAAATGTACCACAGTTTTTTGATCCACTCATTTACTGATGGGCACTTAGGCTACTTATAGCACTTGACTATTATCAATTGTGCTGCTGTGAACATTGGGGTGCATAGGTTCTTTTGAATTGGTGTTTCAGGGTTCTTAGGATATAGTCCCAGCAGTGGAATTGCTGGGTCAAAAGGCAGTCCCATTTTTAGTTTTTGGAGGAAATTTAGAGGGGAGGTGGGAGGGGATAATGGGGAGAAAAGGGAAATGGTTGTCAAGGAATATGTAGAAAGGACACATGGACAAAGACAAAGAGGGGTAGGATCAAGCATCGGAGGTGGGGATGGTTGGGCTGAGAGGAAGCAGTGAGGGGGGAAATGGAGACAACTGTACTTGAACAATAAAAATATGAAAAAAATTACTAAGTAAAAAAAAAAAACAAAAAACTTCCCCTCTATTCTCCCAAGGTACATGGAGAAAAGCTAATTCAATTCTCTCTTTCCCCAGAATGATTCTTGCAACTTTCCCCATCCTCAAAACAGTGTTTAATCGATGAACACTCTAATCTTGTATATGTCTTACTTCTGCTTTTGTTCTTGACTTTTACCACATTTTCATCTACCCCATCTCCCAGCCCTGTCTTGTTAAAGTAAACCAGTTCACATTATTTGAGAACAAATAAAAGTAACTATCATTTATTGGTGAAGGCCTACTATGCTTAAGCCCTTGACACACATGATTTCCACTCTTCACCAGAAACTCTTTTTGAAGATGAAAAAATTGAGTCTTAAAAAGGTAAAATAACTTTATTCTTGCCACAAAGATAGCAAAGCCCTGAGCTAAGAATTCTCAAATTTTTCATCAGGTCATTCTTAATCTGAAGAATATAATATATTTCCTCACAGCTCAGTATATTGACTTCTGTCACTCTATGTTGATTTTCATAACCCCATTTGGGGGAGCTTATTTTTATATACATCTGCATTCCAAGATGCCTCCAAACCATCATTACTCATGTTCTAATTTCCTGTGATCACATATGCTTTATAGTTTTTCAGAGCACTTTTACATACATAACCCCATTTGATGATACTAAGAAACCTGAGGAATGCTGGACAGGTGTTAAAACACACATTTTGCCATGAAAATAAATAAGTTCTTAAGTTAAAGAATTACTCATATTATCACAATTATAAGCAGCAAAATCAAGACATGACTTCATGTCCCCTGACTGCACTTCCAAAGCTCCAAAGCTTACGGTGTCACATAGCATTATGTTCACCTATACTTATAGTTTGCAAGGTATTAGTATAAATTTCACAGTCAAGAAATTCAAGGGCTCAAAACTCCAACTTGATTTTGCCATAATTAGGACTTAATTTTTCCTTGAAATTTATTTCTGCCTGGGAGCAGAAACAACCTAGCTACAACCAAGAAGACGTGGTCAAATTACTGACAATACTTTAGTACACACCCTCTGTCTGTACCCCCTTTATTTGGGCTTTCTCTTCTTTTATTTTCCATCCTTGGCCTGGTGCTCTCATGACATGAGGGGAAGGTGGTGGGTGAACCAAGGGTACTGGTGCCTGCCTGCACTGGCAGCAGTGAGATGTAGCATCTCAGCCTGGGCTTTAGGCACTGACCTTGGTCTCTGTTGCACCCACTGTGTGTTCCTGAGGCTCTTTCATTGCCACACAATCCATCCTGAATCCATCGTGTCCCTTTGGTCCCAACCCAACTTTCAGCCACTTGTCTGGAAGTCTTGGAAGCAAAATAATTATAGAAAGTTTTCTCATGCTGCTCAGGGCTGCAGAATACTTGAGAGCTATCTCAGGCTCTCATTGCCTTGGGGTGGCTTTTCTAAGACATACTTCATTACTGCCCCACAGTGGTTTAGAGAACCTCTATGTCAGGCTCCTTACCATCCTAGACTTCCTCTTGAAAGAAAACTATGAGTTCCCTCTCTGTTGAATATGGGCAAACTCACCAAGTGTTATTATTATCAGATACCCTTTGTAGGGGAAAGGGAGTCAGTCAGGCTTCCCCACCAGGCCCCATAAGCAGTATTTCCATAACCTTGAGAATGGGCCCTCATGCGCAGAATCACACTTTATTATATAACATCTTGGCACCCTGCTGGCTTTGTGTGCATTTAGTACATAAGGGAGTTGGGACTTCCTGCAGTACCACATAGGCTTGTGGAATGCGTGGATCACCCCACCCCAGAATAAAGGAATGTCAGACATCCCCATGGCTCCATGTGTATTCTTCTGTCTGCCCAAATTCCCTGTGGACCTGTCTGGCCTTGAATGGCTGCAACACACCCCTCTTCCAGAACACTTTGTTCAGTATCAATCACATTAATTATTTATTTTAACAGAAGTTTATAATATTTATTTTTTGTTAAGTATTATTCTAAGTACTACCATTATTAATTTTACTTTATTGATGAGGATGTGAGCCAAAGAGAAGCTAAGTAACCTGCCCAGAATCTCACAGCTAGTGAACAGCAGAGCTAGGATTGGAAACTTGGCAGTTAATAATGATGGATAATAAGAGTGATTTACATCAAATACATTAACCACACAAGATTAATGAAGACCTTAACAAGATGCTATTTCTTAAATTTACTCAAATGGTCTCACACATAAAATGCCTCACATGGACTGGTGCATTGCACCTACCTAGACTATTTGATGTCCTTAGAAACCTGTCTTGATGGCTATGTTTCTGTTTACATGTGAAGAGATAAAGACAGCAATTTTTAGATTGGGAAACGGTAAATCTGTTGTATCATATTCTAAAATATAACAGTATCAAGCCAAGTGAGTATTCCAATAACACATTTTTATATTCAAATTCAACATTATTATATGGGTGATTACTTAAATGTATTTTACTTATAAGAGTGGCAGAGTTTTTGAAAAGAAGTAGTAAGAATATTTTAGAGAGTATACCTAAAATTGTCACTCAAATATTCATCTTCAGTATCTTAGAAAAATCAGGTTTTATCATCTCTAACATTTTGTGCAATTAAGCTTAGAGTCATAGATATTCCTCACAATTAAATTTCTTTTCCTGACACAGGAATTAATTTTTTCCAAAAAGCTAAATACATATACTTAAGTAAGGAAAATCATCCATTATAGTAGATAACTTTGTTTTCCATGCCAGATAAAGTCACAAAGCCATATTTACCTTCACACATGAAATAAAAAAAATAAACAATGGTTTTCAAGACACTGGACATCAAGCCAAACAAAAATATGACCATAATCTCTGAGTGACAGGAAATAAATGAGACAAGCCCTTTGATTACACCAAACATGGCTATGAGAGAGTTACCAACCTATGGGGCAGAAACAGGGAGGCCAGGGAAAACTCAGCAGACTCCCTGAGTTGAGGATATAAAGCTAAGAGCCCAGGGAGACAAAGGCAGATCAACTTCAAGGACAGGGTACCAGAAAGCGGGGAACTAGAAATCTGGAGAGGAACTGCCTCTGATATTCTCTTGGGTGCCAAGCAATTCATGCTCTCAGGAAACTACTCCAAGCTGGGGAAAGAGGCAAACAAGAGGAGTGGAGGTAACAACACCCAGTGCTCTCATGGGATCAGACTGGATAAACCATGATTCACAGGACATTGGGCAGAACAATTAGAAGGATCTTGCCTCAGTCATGGTTTTCCTTAGACTGAGCATTGTTTGGGCTAATATATCCTAAAAGAAAGACCCCAAAGGATCAAATGGTTTCTAAGTAACCTAACTGCATCACAAAACAAGTTGCAGGAATACTTATAGGAATACAAAAATATGCAGCACCCAACAAAGTAAAATTAACAACATCTGAAATCTAATAAAAAACACCAGGGAGAAGCCCAAGATGGCAGCTGTGCAAGAGAACGTGAACTCACCCTTCCCATCAGCAAACTCAAAGGTACACATGTATAGACAACAGTTACTCCTACCAGACAGCTAAGGGTTGAATGAACAGCATTAAAACAACCAACAAGAAAAGGAAACCAAATAGAGAAGGTTGGGAAGCTGCAGGAGCTTTCCAGTAGCTGAAGGAATGCTATGGGGTTGGAGGAGTCTTTGAACACCCTTCCCACATTCCCCTCCACTTCCACAGGGTGGGCAAGCAGGCTGGACCTCTCTTGAGGAGTTTGACCTACCTGCAAGATTACCACAATGGATTCCCAGCTACATTGCTGGAGCCTATTGACTCTGAATAAAGGGAGAAAGCAGGAACAACAGGGTGTCACCACACCCACCTGACCTTGTCTGTCATCTGCTATTGCCTAGCAGACTGGGGCCTCAGGTGCCATTAGCACGTAATCCGTTCCAAATGACTTTCCAAAACTACCAGGCACAAAGAACCTGCACAGAGGTCACTCCCACACAAGACCACTTTCAGTACAAACCTGAGAGAGACTGTGTAACGGAGGCTAGGGAGCTGTAGGAACTCTCCAGGGACTGTGAGAATTCTCACAGGGGCTGGCAAGCACCATAGTTCATGTCCCCCTCCATCCCCACAAGGTCCTTGAGGGAGCAGCCAACCTGCAAGGTCGATGCATGTTCCTGGCCACATCACTTGAGCCCATTTCAGCCCCAAACAAAGGGAACAAGCAAGATCAACAGGGCATTAGTACATGCACCTGGCCTTGCCACCTGGAGTTGCTCCCCCTTGCTTGATGGGTCAATGTCCTGGATGCTTTAGGCACCTGCTTCATTCCTAAGGAAATCACCAGGCACTCAGTCTACCCAGAGGTAAGTTCTACATAAGGCCACTTTTTCAAATCATTAGCTAAACTTATCCAAGAAAGAGATAACCCAAATAAATAAAACTATATATGAAAGAGTAGTTATAACTGACACCACAGAAATAGAATCATTTTTAAAAAGTAATATGAACAAGTACATGCTAAAATAATAATACTACCAATCATGTGAAGAAGGAAGAAAATATGACCCATAAGCAGGAAATTAATTAAAATCAACCCAGATCTGACACAGATGTTAAAATTAACAGTCAAGGACATTAAAACAGTTTACTATAACATATTCTCAAAAAGTTAAGTAGAGATATGAGAATATAAAAACACTCAAATCAAACTTATAGAGGTGAAAAAATATTTAAAAAACTGAACACAGCATCAGTAAGCTATGGAACGACTTCAAGTAACCTAACATACATTTAACCATCATTCCCAAAGAAGAGGGAGGGAATTGATCACATCAAGTGTTGGTGGTACTGTGTATGACTGGGACTCTTCCACACTGTTGGTGGAAATTTAAATAATGCAATCACTTTAAAAACTAATTTGTAAAGAAATAAAAAGTTAAAACAAATAAGCTACCATATGATCCAGTCATTCCACTTCTAGGTGTTCATCTGAGAGAAATAAAGTATATGTCCTCACAGAGACTTGTATACACATGTTTGCATAAGTTTTACTTGTAATAACCCAAAAATGAAACAATTAAATTTTTCATTAACATGTGAAAGGACAAATAAACCCTAGTGCATTGATATGAAATACTACTTCCCCATTAAAAGGAGTAAAATGTTCCTTCACACTACAACATGAGTGAACCTCAAAATAATTATGCTAATGAAAGAAGCTAGACAAAAAAATACTGGATGATTCTATTTATATTAAATTCTATATGTGAACTAATCAATGGTGACAACACAGATTAGTATTTTGTGGGGTCAACATGGGGGGATGAGATTTCAAGGGGGCATGAGGAAACTTTTAGAGGTGATTAATATGTTCATTGTTTTTATTATAATGATAGTTTAATGAGCATATACAAGCATGAAAAACTTTGCAAGTTTTTTTACCTGAAATATATTCAGTTTATACTATGTCAAGATTTATTAACAAAGCTGCTTTTAAAAAACCATATACACCTAGAAAATGAAAGTTTTATATTAGGAAAGCAGATTTTTATAGTATGATTTTTATAGCACATGATCAGACTAATTTAAATTTTGTTTCACCCTTTACCTCTTCTTTGAATTTTATTTCACCTTTACCTCTTTCTTGAATTTTTGCACTTGAATTTTTAATCATATAAAATCAGATTTTTAAGCAAGATTTTTGACAGAGAATATGATATTTTCCATTACACTGAAAGTAAATTTTGGGACACTTTCTCCCTGTTAATTTTTTAAGTAAATAATCAAATATATTTAGAAATAACTCATGCTCAATATTTTACATTCAAATCACAATATGTATTTAATTATATCTATGCCAGAATTTATTGGAAAATAAAAAATTAATTTTATAATACATATTTGATGAATAAGTAAAAGAAAAATACAAAAATGGATTTAAGCTATAATTATGAGAGTACTAAGAAAATTTTGAGGTTTGGGTATTCTTTTATGCCAAATACTTCTATGTAATTAAACATTAAAGCAATTTAGAATTTTATGGTATCTCAAGAAAATAGGCCTAGGTAATTGTGAAGTCTCAGGTGTGAATTGTTACTAGGGATTTTAATGCTCTTTACCATAAGATAATTTGTGGAAAATGATCTGTTTCAGAGAATATTGCCAATGGATAACAATCACTTTTACAAGATCAGTGAGAGTCCTATCATGTAAGAAGAGGCTCCTATAAGATTTTCTTCCTGTCTTTTCTTCTTATAGTTCATTTTCCATACTGTTTCCAGAGTTTCTGAAACAAGGATTTGATTACATCACTCCTCTCTTCTAAAGCCTTCCATAATTTTGTAGTGCTTAAGTTCTTATTTAAAATATATGTTCATCATTATTTCCCACCATCACTAACATTACCTCCTATGCATTCTAAATTTTACCTACAAAGAACTTATAAATGTTTTTATTTATACATATATATTAACACTATTCCCTTTATATTTTATAGAGATCACTCCTCTGCTGTATGAGGACTGTATTGGAGGGGAGGAAGAATGAAGGAAGATAAACTGTGGCATTAAACTTGCTGATAGATAACAGTGACTTGAGGTAGTGTGGTGTCAATCAGTGCTCAGGGGACTCTGCAATTGCTCCTACCCTGCTTTTCTGCCTAAAGATTTTCTAAACAGTATACAGGAACCTACAGCCTTGTTAATAAGTTGTTCTCAATTGCCAAGACAGATTCCTTTTCTCCCTCCACTATACATACTTCTGTTGCAGTGTCTATCCCAACAGAATAAATATTTGTCACTATGCTTTATTTTCCAAGACTTTCTCAGAAGCTCATATATAGCTATGTAATGTGTCGGTCAGGGACTCCTTAGGAAAAGCATGACACACCCAAAAGGTATAACCAAAGACAGTTTAATCACAGAGCTGTTACCAGATATGAATAAAGTTACATGAAATCAACAAGGGAGAGAGAGTAAAGCACCCTAGACGAAACAATCTTAAGAAGATGTTAGCCTTCTAAATCTGATAGGGCAAGAAAAGAGAGCAGTTACCAGGATCTAGCATGAGTTAGAACTACAGTACCGCTTACTAAATGCTTGAGGAGAACATGTCAGCCACTGACACACATCTCCTAGAAGGGAGCACAAAGAAGTAAATGCCCTGACTTTATTCTCCACTGGCCTTCTTAAAGCAAGGGACACTGACTGATGCAATCCTTAGTCTGACCTCAGGGACACAGGGAAATTGGAGACATAGAGAGTGGGTCTGGAGGGGACATGCAAGGCCAAAGCAATTCAATATAAAAACTAAATGAGTGATTGAATTAATACATGGAAATATGGGTGAGAATCCACATACAGGAAGAAAATAGAAAACTTGGAGAGTTTTTATGGGCATCTTATTGTCTGTCTACAACTGGGGCAAGATGGCAACTAGAGATTAAATTACAAATCTTTCGAAATTCCATGTTAGTGCTTCATGAAGTGTTTTAAGACCACCTGCATGAAAATTGACTAGATTACATAGTAAATCACAGATTTCTAGGTCTGAATTAGAATCTCTAGGGATAAGGACCAGAATTTGAGTTATTAACAAATTCCATGATTGATTTTTCTGATCTTTCTTTCTTTCTTTTTCTTTCTTTTCAGTAATTTTTTCTTTCTTTCAGAATCACTGATCTAGAGATTTTTAGAGTTAAAAACTTCATAAAATTGTAGGCAATTTCCTCCAATTTATCACTTTAAACTGTTTTTTAACCTTCATGATAAACCATACACCTTAGTTAAGGTGTTAGTTTTAATCTGGAGATAATGTCAGACAAGCAAAATAGTCATTGCAAAAAAATGCCAGGCTGTGAGTCTCATGGGGGTAAACTGTCACTAAATCAGAAGGAAATCTGCATTGGAGAGTCATTTTTCTTTCTTTCTTCTTTTCCCATGCAGAGTGTATCTCGGGGATGTCTCAACTCCCCAGCCTTTTCACAGACATGTGGTCTGGATCCAGACTTAGTCATTATTATGCACCCTAATCCCAGAGGCTCCACAGCCCTTAGATTAGCAAAACAAGCTCATTTTCAAAGAAATTTAATGGTGATACATCATCAGGTATTAGCAAATGCCTCCCCCACAAAAAAATGCATCACCAGAAACAATGCTGCCAAAAGCAGTGAGTGCCAACTTGAGGATGACAGCCTAGTTCCTATCAGAACACCACCAGGGACTCATTATGAGACAGTGGGAGACAGGATGGAAGTGCTTATGGTGGGCCACCTGTGTGAGAGCTGAAGCAGCCAGCCCCCCAACCACGGCTCTGCAATCCAGTACATCCAGGTTAGGAACTGGAGCTGTGTGACATTGATAGCAGAATATCAGAATCTTTTCTTCTTCCCTTTTGCCATCTAGACAGAAGAAAAGAAATGTGGAGAATATTTTTTTAAATCAGGAAAGTAGAATCCATAGTATCAAAGAATTAGCTTCCTTTAGTGATAATTGAAGTACCATTAAAAATGTATCATATCTTATTAAGCATATCTTAGTGGGGGATTCTGAGGGCCTGTGAAACTAGCTAACGCTTAGAAATATTTTAAAATTCTTGAAAAATCTTAATGGGATATAATTATAATTTTAATAGCAATAATATTATTACCTGGTACATGCTGAGTAGTTGTTATGCTCCACATGATAACACTTTGCATATATTACCTAATTTAATTGTTTTGACAACAACCTGATGTTATGTGTGTGATCAGATATTTTTATATTTAATAGATAGAGAAACTAATACTTACCAAAAATGTTGCCTTAAATTCCCAAGATCTCATAGCTTATAAGTGGCATAGTTGGAATTCTAACTGAACAACCATAGGCCCCAGGTTTTTGTTGAAAATAGTCATTCTATACCATTCAATTTATATCAAATTTAAGTTTTTGAAGATCAGCATGATTCTAAAAATATGTACACTACCTTTTAAAAATACTTCCAAAGTAATATGTGGAATGTTACATATAGGAGAACTATGCTATAGAACACTAGGTTTCAAAGTTAGACCACTGCACAAATAATAATTGTGGTAATAGTTAGCTAGATGACTTTGGTATTTCTGAAATATTGCTATGAGGACTTGGAGAACTATGACAGGATATGTTTTAAATACATATAGCAGTACAGATACTCATTCAATGGTAACCATTATTTAGTGGATTATGTAGTCTCCATAATAAAATTCAAGAAAACATTTTAGAAAGTGGACACATTCAGTTACATTCACTAATCAGCATACTTATATATTGTCCTTCAGAGAAAAAGAATGCATTAGAATTCTGGATGTAAGAGGATCAGTTTTACAGAATAGTCATTATTTTTCAGCTTAAAATATACGCCATCTTACCTTCAAACTAAGGTATATTTTTGCTTCCTAATTGAGATTCTTAAACCTGAAGCTACAACTCAAGATCATGCAGAGAAATGGGTATGAAAAATGACGATGCCCTGTGAAATGTAGGTGTTTTCGTAGGTTGCTTAGGTGGAATGAGATGTAGTTAAATAGAGCTAAAGAAGCCAAGGGATTTTGAAATGATGCTATGAATATGCATCATAAAACAATAGGAGGAGGGTGTCAAGATGTAAGGCCAGAAATATCATGATCCATGTATTCAAATCACAGAAGTAGATAAGGGTCATGGAAGTTGATAGACAAAAACAATAAGAAAACAGTTTTCTGAGTTTTTGAAAGTACTGAACAAATAGGAAGCAAGGAGTGTGTTAATTCCCTAATCCAGGTAAACCCAGGTAAGTACTTTAACCCAGGTAAAGTACAGGTAAATACTGTACTTTATATCCCCATGGCTATTCTGTAACTACATATTTGTACTTCTTAATCTCCTCATCTCTTCACCCATTCCCTCTCACCCCACTTCCATCTGGCAGCCATCAAATCATTCTCTGCATCCGTGATTCTGTCTCTTTTCTTCCTGTTTGCTTAGCTTATTTTTTAGATTCAATTGATGATAAATATGTATTCATTGTTATTTTATTGTTCATAGTTTTTATCTTCTTTTTCTTAAGTAAGTCCCTTTAACATTTCATATAATAATGGTTTGGTGATGATGAACTCCTTTAGTTGTTTCTTGTCTGGGAAGATCTTTATCTGCCCTTCAATTCTAAATGGTAGCTTTGCTGGGTTGAGCAATCTTGGCTGTAGGTCCCTACTTTTCCTGACTTTGAGTGTTTCTTGCCAATCCCTTCTAGCCTACAAAATTTCTTTTGAGGATTCAGCTGACAGTCATGGGAACTCCCCTGTAGGTAACTAACTGCTTTTCTCTTGCTGCTTTTAAGAGTCTCTCTTTCTCCTTACTTTAACCTTTGGCCTTTAAATTATATGTCTTGAAGTGAGCCTCTTTGTATACATCTTGTTTGGGACTCTGTGCTTCCTGGACTTACATGTCTATTTCCTTCATCAATTTAGGGAAGTTTTCTTTCATTATTTTTTCAAGTAGATTTCCAGTTTATTGTTCTTTCTCTTACAAGATCATTCTCAGAAAAAGAGCCTTCTTTTCCTAACTTTTTATTTTTCTACTTGCTCCATTGATCTACTGCATTGCTTTCTCAGAGATGTAATAAAACCTGCCAAATCTAAGATTTTTCCCTCCATCCTTATCTTAAACTACTCTGTGGAATTTTTCATCATAGCTCTCTGCTCCAGTATCTTCCATGATGCTGATTTCTCAAATTGTCCCTTTTAGGACTTTTTTAGACTGTTATTTCTCATTTTGCTCCCTAAATAGGAGTTTCTATCTTCTGTTCCCTTATGTTCTTTTCCTGTAAGACCACCTGTGTTAGACTGGCTTTAACTATCATTTCTAAACAAACCTATATATTGAACATCACCTACATCACAAACTTTCTGTCACTTCAAAACTTTCTTCTGATCATTTTTACAAAGATGCCCTACAAGCATCACAGACTGAACCTACTACCCTTCCCAGATCAGCCAGTTTCACAACTGTGGGCCCTTCTGAATGCAGCAGCACCTCTTTTCCTCACATTCAAATACAGGTAGATGCTAAATCCTGTGCATTCCATGTTTCTCATATCTCAGACAACCACTGCTTCTCTGTTTCTATCAGCACACTCTGTCATCTGGTAGCAAACAATACTTTTTAAACACTACTGTTAAATGTTGAGGTGTGGCTAGGTTGTTTGGAGTGTTGGCCTATACCCCTAAGGGTTGTGGGTTCAATTCCCAGCCAGGGTATATACCTAGGTTGTGGGTTCAATCCCTGATTGGCACATGTATGGTAGGCAACCAATTAATGTTTCTCACATCACTGTTTCTCTCTCCCTCCTTCTTCCTCTCTAAAAGCAATGGAAAAATTTCCTCAGGGGAGGGTAAAATTGTATAAATAAATAAATAAAATTGGACTTTGAATTTAAAAGGTTTAAAACTAATGAATATAAACATGGCAAACAAGTCTGGAAAGATGGGGTTTCCTCACTCCAACATCCTCTTTAAAGTTTTTTCCAGTCCTTCATTCTAGTCTACCTTAAACAGCAAGCTCCCAGAAACACTGCAAAGAAGAGAACATTCTTGAGATTCCCAGAACCTTCTCATTTTTCACTCTTTGTCAATATTCAGAGACTCTTAGATTTTATGTTACCCTCTGACTTCACAGAGTCTCCCGACTGGGCACCTGTCCTCTCTAGTCCTGTCTCTCCCTGCTGCTCTAGTCCCTCTTTAAAATCCATCTTTCTTTTTATGGTATTGTGGAAGGAGTTTGAAGTTTGAAGTCAGAAAAGATTAGTATCTAATCCTACCTCTGCAAACTACTGATGCTGAGACTTTGGAGAAATATTATGTGATATTTGTTGTATTCTTTTTAATCTGTGAAAAGGGTTGATAGTACCTACCTGAGCTTGATTGGTGAAATATGTAAGGCACAATGTAAACACTCAAGAATCATTAGCTCCTTCCAAGCTAATATCAATTTATATTACAGTAATACAATATCTGGGACTATTTGGTGATATTCCTTCAGGAGCTAACAATATGGTCTTGCAGACAATACCCGAGTGAAGATACATTTCTGATAAACACAGTGAGCATGTAAGAATGTTCTTCCCTCCATCCTTTAAAACAATTCCTACTTTGCTTTATTCTATGTCATCTCTATGAAAATGTAGGTAAAACTATTTTTATGTTTGAATTTATTTACTAAAATGCTTCAAAATGTCATTTTTTTTCTAACCAGATGGAATCAGGAGTGGAAGCAACTTTGAAAGAATGACCATGCTGGTGAGGCTGACTAAAAGCTGGGGGTGAGAACGAGGGGGGCAGGTTCTGGGTGAGAGGTGGCAATGTTGTCAGACAGATGGCAGGGGATAAACTGAGAGGTATGAAGGATGGGCTGGCAGGCTCAGGTACCCCCTTCTCTTAGCCAAGATTCAGGGGGATTTGGAAGTGTGAAGAGGAGTGAAAACCCAGGTGGACAGTCTTTCTTAACTAATTAATTAGTCTTTCCTGAAACACATACATACATGCACTTCTACATAAAAGAACATTGCTGATCCTACAGTGTTGTTTGTGCAAAGATTTTGGGTTAGGTTTGGCCATTACAGACTGCAATGGGAATTCTGTGTGCCACTTTTCATCTCAAATTTTTTTTTTTTTTTTTTGCTTAGGATGTGAGCATACGATTCATATTCTAGCAGTTTATTACCATCAACAAAATTCTCTTGGCCTAATGCTGATTTCAAGGTAGGTTACATTTCTGGAATTCTATCTTTACCATTTAATATATTTTTGCTCCTCAGGGTCATGTTTTAAATGTGATCTGAAGTAGCAAAGTCTTTGAAGAATCTTCAAAATAGTGCTCAGGAGATCATAGGCCAGATGGCCTAGTTGCTAAAGCTCATTCTAACTCTTACCAACAATATGACCTTGAGTGTTCATTTAACTTCTTCTAGCTTCAGTTTCAGTTTTCTTATGTTTAAAATGGGGATAAGAAGGCCAATCTCACAGTGCTCATAAGAATATTAAACAAATTAATATATGTAAAGTCTAAATCATGCATTGCAAGTTGTTTTAAGTTAACTACACTAGCCTGGCACACAGTAAATGTTACATGAGTTTTAGCTATTGCTGCTGCTAGAAGGTGTCAGAGTAAATTCCACATGCTATATTATTACTTTAAAACAGTACACTGATCTATCATCTTGGAGGAATTTATTCAAGCATACCAGAGGAATGTCTAAATACACTTACTCATCAAGCCAAACATGAATTTACCCCATAAGTTGAAGAGAAGCACAGTGAAAACAACATTTTTAACAGAAAATTGTTTAAGTTTAGTATCTTAATATAGAATTAAATAGTTTATAAAAGCATTTGGCAGATTCTGGTGTTGATCAAATTCAGAAATAACATGAGAACAAAATAAAAATTTTATTAAATGAATTATCAATTCACTCTTCTAATAAGCAACTAACATATGCTTGCCCTATAAGAAGTATGAAGAAGACACAGAAAAATAAGACCAATTTCCTACCTTTCTGGAGTTATAATCCAGTTAAAAAACAAACTCAGGCACATAATTTGAAATCATGGTACTGAGCTCAATGACAGTCAAGTGTGAAATGATATGGAAACCTACAGAAAGAAGTAATTTGTAAATGAAGTTACTTAGTGATAGTTTGAGACTGGCTATTGAAAGGAAAGCACTTTTCCTCACCCTTAGCTTGGCACTCTGGTATACAGGGAGAATAGAAACTCATGACATCAATCTCTCTCATTATTATACTTAAATGTTTTTCAAACAAGCCTATGAAAAATTTAGTAATAAACATATAGGTTTGACCCCAAAATACAAAGCATTAAAAATCTTAAAAATTTAGTAGGAAAAATATTCAATATTTTCAATATAACAAAAATATTCAATATAACAAAATATTCACACATTATATAATTCAACATTGTAGCTAATATTTTGAATGCCTGGGGGGGAGACAAAGATTCAAAATTTACAAAAAACCATAGGCATACCTTTAGGAGAATCATGTGAGAACATTTCTTTTTTTTTAATATTTTATTTATTTATTTTCAGAGAGAGGGGAAAGGAAAGAGAAAGAAAAGGAGAGAAACATCAGTGTGTGGTTGCCTCTTGGGTGTTCCCTACTGGGGACCTGGCCTGCAACTCAGGCATATGCCCTGACTGGAAATCAAACTAGTGACCCTTTGGTTCGCAGGCCAGCAATTAATCCACTGAACTACACCAGCCAGGGTGAGAATATTCTTCTTAACTCTTATGTTGTCTCTAGGCTAATGTGATCTGTCAGGGCCTTCACATGATAATTAGTGCCATGGAAGTACACAGGTACATGCTCAGCAAGGTAGGAAGATAGATCTTCCCTGGATATTGTTCCCACAGTAATAGTCACCCAATCCCCTTCATATATCATTGAGATCCTCCCCAGTCAAGTGTGAAGTCACAAAGCACAGATACTGCTTGATCTTGTTCAACAGTATCAAATCAAAATGAATCAAACTTTTCTTCTTCTTTAAAGAAAAACCTGTAAGAAAATAACTTCAAAACTGAAATATAATCTGGGTAATATTAAGTGTGTTTTGAATGTATAAATACCTTTTTAAAGTTTTTTGTACTTGACTAGATACAAGGCACTCAAATTATGTATTTGATAAAGCAGGTCTCATAGTACAATGTCAAAACGTAAGTACCAATAGACATAAATATTTTTAAAAGGCTAAGATTTTTGATCATCATAAGGTTCCCTAATTCTGACACTTCCACTCTGAATGTGAGCCTAGGGAGTTAGGGAGATAGAATCTTGGGGACTCTATCACGGGAAATTTTGAGTAGTGCCCTGTGGTAATTTGCTCACTCTGATGCTAACATTGGCACTGTTGCTTCATTTACAGACATAATTAAAAGTCAGTCACTTGCTGTAGCCAGTTAGGAAACATAATGCAAAGAGAGATCTCATTTATAATAATAACAAAATTATAAAATGCAAAGTAAGAAATTTGCCACAAAGTTGGCAAGACCTAAGTAAAGAAAACTATAAAATGGTGTATTTTTTTTTTTAAAGAAGAGCTTTGAGAAACTGATCACATTAGCTCTGGCATCACCCTTCTTTATCCTACTCTCCGTATTGCTATTGAAAAGGTACGATGCAAAGACATAGCCTTGTCTGAAAAAAAAGTCTGCTCCCTTGTTTGCCTATTTATTTTCTATCTTGGAATGCTAAAATAAGCTGTGATAGCAAGTACTTTTCCTTTCATGTTACTCGTTTCCGGCACACTCACTGTAAGAATTTTAATATATAAAAAGTTCTTATAACCCAATACATAAGATAAATTCTTGATGCAAAAAAATAAAAATTAAAATGCATAGATAATATAAACAAATCGCTAATAAATAAAAAGATAAACTTCAGTGAGTAGTTGAAAACATAAATTGAAAATACATGAAGTAATATTTTGATTTTGAGTTTTTATAAATATTTTGGCATGATGTATCAAAAATGTAAATTTTATATGCTCTTTGATCAAGTAATCCTGCTTCTTAGGAAGGAATAAGAAATTCACCAAAAAAGAGTATTTATATGGATCTTCAGTGCAGAGTTCTAATAGAAAAATGGAAAAGCCACCTAACTATCCACTAGTGGGCTAGTGAGTAAATAAGGTATACTACAGCCATATGAAGTAATAAAATGAAGCCATTAAACACTGTGTTTTCAATGAATAAGAAAAGATTTGGGGAAATATACAGAAAATTGATGGCAAAAAGACTGAAGCAGACACACTACTGCCTGTGTAGTTTAGATGTGCCTGTGTGTGGGTGGGTGGGGGATGCACTCAAACACACCAAAATAAGCAATGACTCTTCCAGTTGTTGCAAATTTTGTTTTGCTAATATACCTTTTTAATATTTCATAAGGTCTACAATGAAAATTACATACATTTTATCATTTTAAAGTCAATTAAAGTTAATATTTTTAATTGCCAGTCATCTTATTTTCAAAAAATAATCCAGAATTCAGCTCTTGAAACTACAGAGAACAGATTATATAAAAAGGGAATGCTGTCTCATGTGTGTAGGTTAATTGTTTCATTGGAAAATATTTACTCTCATAGATACCTCTACTTAGTTTCAGGTTGAACCATGTAATTGTTATTTATTTTTCTTTTTTCTTTATGTTTTATTACATCATGGTGGTTGATTTAATTTTTCACAGGATAAAATGCAAGCATTTTATTAGTGTTCTTTGATACTATGGGCCCAAATTCTTACTTTAGGAAGAAACAGTAAACTATGACCCATGAACTTAGATGGTAACTGAATGCCCAGTTAGTCACATTAAAATTGTTGCATTTCCTCAGCATAGAAATCAGATAGCATAATTGTTGTAGATTTTTCTGAATATTGAAATATAGCAATGCTTAGGTTTTTAATGATACAAGATAATAGTTGATTATTTAGAACTCAAGAAGTCTCAGAAGAATTTATTCTCCATGCCATATACTTTTCATTATTGTTGATATTAGATATACCTGGATATTGTTTTAAATGTGGATACAATTAGATAAGCCACACTTATATAAATGGCAAAGTTTACATATTCTTTTTATTTTAATATCTCATAGGCACTTTTACCCACAAAATCATATCTAAACTCCCTCCTAAATCTCATTGTCAAAGTCCATTCTCATTTCTTAATTCAGTACAAAAGCCAAGTTCTTGCCACATTCACTTCACTCCATGTAGCCACACTTGAGTCACCACAGTCTTCTCAAATCCATGTGTGGCAGCAGCTGAGATGAATGCCAAGATTTTCAGACATAAAATAGCCTGGTCTAGTAGAATAAACCAGATTCTAATCAAATGGTGCTTGGGTTGTGCTCACTGAGCCTCAGACAACATATGCAAGATCACCCACTGGGTGGGAAACCACAACTCTGATGCAACTGTACCACAGTTGTGCTATATAATCTTAAACATAATGAATTTGAGGATAGTAATTTTTCTCTGGGCCAGAGTGAGGTAACTCTTTCTCTGTTCCTAACAAAGTCCCGTGATTACCCCAAATCTATGCAAATTTGTTTTTCCCTAACCCATTGAAATCCTAGAATAAGGAGGAGGACTGAACATGAACGAGCTCTGGCCCTCATTCTCATGAGGAGGTTTGAAGTTTCTTCCAGTTAGCTGCCATTGAACCCTCCTCTCATTATCTCTATTAATGATGATGGAGCCCTGGAGTATCCCTTCATCCAAGTGGCTCAGTGAACTGGTAGAGTCACTTATGAGAAGTCTCAGGAAAGATTCCTTTCCCCAGGGTTCTCACCGGCCCTTAGCACAACACGCAGTCACAATTTACTCTGTGCTGGGCCATCACTGTGCTGCTTTCAGAATCCCCCTGCAGAGGTCCTATGGCACTCAAACCCAAGCAATCATAAAACTCTTTAAACACTTCTTCTGAAGGCAATTTGTTTCTTTCATAGGGTTAAGAGAAAATAACATAATGAGGGGAGCATTGTAGGAGTTAAATGGTTCTTTCCATTTTTCCTCTTTCATAACTAATATTCAAGCAACAGGCTAAGGTTGCAGAAAGAGCTCATAGTTCGCAAGTGCTACAGAGATAGTAGAGCAACTTGCTTTGGGATGGGAAAGGTTTTGGCAAAAACTGAATTGAGACTTCTACTTAAACTCCAAGACAACAGGAAGGGCATCATTTAATGTTATACTGGATACATGTAAGTATTTATCTCTATCTACATGGTATCCATATACCTCTATGTTACATGGGAATGTATTCAGATTGTAGAGAAGGAAAGGGAC
The DNA here is from genome assembly GCA_004027475.1 of Anoura caudifer. Classification (NCBI taxonomy): domain Eukaryota; kingdom Metazoa; phylum Chordata; class Mammalia; order Chiroptera; family Phyllostomidae; genus Anoura; species Anoura caudifer. The sequence goes on along the minus strand of PVKU01000445.1, from coordinate 214,217 downwards.
AGAGAAAACTTAAATAAACCCATACAATATTTAAAACCTAGGATATGACCTGGGGTAGCGTCTTCAACAAGTGCTAACTTAATTTTAACTTTAGGTAAATTAATTGTCACATTTTGAAATTTTATTCCTCCTACCTCTATCTGTAGCTACAACTTTCACTTAGCTTTAGGACCTAACAGAGAGTGTTAATATCCCCAGCAATCTGTTCCTCTGGTCTCAGTTCTAATGACATGCAAAACTATCTTGTAAAGATACTTATTTAGATGTTGGTTAAAGTTTTGAAACTGATGAGAAATCTTGAGGAAGTGTCATCTACTAAAATTTCCCTCAAGATCTGGGTAAATCCAGTTCAAATATCTAATTTTTAAAAGTCCATGCATCAAGAAAAGTATCTCCATGAAGTTCTACTGCCTATAAGGAAATATCAGTGCAGGGACATTCCAAAGGTTTGTATCTGACCTTTCTTTGGTTTTAATCACTGAAGTTCTAGACAGCTTAATAAGTTGAAGGTGCTGGGTCACAGTCTAACTTAATAAGGACCACTTCAGAGACTGGTCACCTCTGATTGCTCCCATAAGTCTTAGCACATCTGGTATACTGTCTTTGGGTGAGAAATGTTTTCCATAATGTTCCTCGTGCTCACTACCCTGCATATAAATTGTTTTTATTAACCCAAGAATGATACAGCTCTGTATATTTGTGTGAGCTTTTGCCATTTTCAGCTTTCATATAGAAAGAGAGTTGATTGTTTTTTCCAAAAAGGAATTAAACACTGTTTATCACCAATGTCTTCTTTTCTATTTTTCTACCCTTATTTAATGTGGGTCAAACTAACCTTCAGTTTGACATCAGGTTACAGAACTAAACATTGTAATAAGACTCTTTGAGACAATTTACAATATGCCATAGTTGTGGAAGAAAAGAGCCAGATAAAAACAATAGATCACTTTTAAAGACTTTTCCATAGGACAACATATCCAGATGTAAATATCTAGGAGTATTCAATTATATATGGAAATATGTATATTTGGATGATTGGCACATTCCTTTGTCCAGAATGATAAACAAATTGATAGACAAACTATTCTGTTTTATTTCAGTATATTTTACAAATTTAATGAAAGCCATATTTCTTCTTTCTTTGCAGTTTCCCATATGGATACTAGTAGCATGGAAGTTGATCCAGATGGATAAAACTACAGCTTTATAGTATGGTCTTACATCTGTATTCTCCATCTTAACCTTAGTCATGAAGAATGCATCTCAGGGCCATTATAGCGAAGTAAAGAAAATTGAATGTCTTTATAAAGTGGACCAAAGACAACATGACCATATTTTTATTAAGAGAATTCTTCAGGTGGAAGTAGTTTGTGCTGGAATCCATCTTATCTCTATGAAAGCCCAAATATTTGCATACTGAAGTCATCTGCCATCCCATCACTGACACTTATCTTTTGAACAAAAACATTGCTTGAATTCTTTTCTGATTAATCCTATCTAACTAAATTTATACACAAATACCATATTGTTCACATAGCATTGCATTAAAAATATTAAAAGGTAAAGGAAGTAGCTAGGTAGCTTAGGCATGAATAGCTTAGTCATTGTATTAAACACAAGGTGAAGACCAGTTATGGTCATCAATAGGCCAGGTCCATGACAAAATGGTCAGAATTTCCCCTGTATACAGCTAATGGCAGTTTTGGAAAGCGTAAAAGCAATGTTCTACTTGTGTTATTTTTCATTTGCATATTGAAATGTTGAATAAAACCTACCTAAGTGTTTTCCTATGTCACATTTTATGTTACTAATGTAAATCCTTATACAAAACACTGGTAATTGCGGTGTCACTTCACCATTCACAAGCCTAAACTTTTACTCTTATTCTTTCTCTTTTCAAGTACATACTATCATTCCCTCAAACACCCGAGGTTTTTCATTGTTGTTTGGATCTTTTACTACTTCAACCACTATTTCAGATTTTCATTTAACTTCATATGATGTAACTCATTTGTAAAGGAGGCTTCATTTGAATCCAATATAAGATTTTTAGGTTGATATTTTAATAACTAGTCTACTGCCATATATCTAGCTACCAGATATATCAATGTGCAGATATCACCCATATCTAGCTGCTGTTGTTCTTCACTTTCTCCTTCATTTCTATCCAGTGGAATGCCTCATTGATGTCCTTATTTAGGCAATATTAAAATGCAACTCCCTATTGTTTTTCCCTCTACCCTACAAGATCATTTTCTCCATCATATTTCTGCTACCTTTCCATTTAACTATCTAATTACATGCAGATCTAATAATTTTATTTCATGTTTTATATAGTATTGCCCATACTTCCATACCTTTAAAAATTCCTTCATTAGATATTCATTGGATCCTAGGGTTCTAATTTGCTATTATAATTGTATAATGATTGATCCTGAAAGAGATTCAAAGACCTTCTAACCCATATCTTACTTTTGTTGCTGAGAAAAAACACTCTCGGTGGCAAAGACAGGCTCAAAACACCAATCACTAGATTTTAATTCCATAGCTCTTACTGTAACAGAATGCATTTACAACCCAAAAGAATTGCTATAAATTAGTCCTCTGCAAATTACCAGTCTTAAAAATAACAGTACTCTCTACATTCCTGTGTTAGGGTTCTCCAGAGAGTCAGAATCAATAGGATAAATACAGAGACATATACTCATAAGAGGAGAATTATTATAGAAACTGCCTCACATGATTATGGAGGCTGAAAAGTCCCATGGTGTGCTATCTGCCAGCTGGAGACCAGGAAAGTCTGTGGTATAATTGACTCTGAGTCCAAAGGCCTGAGAACCAGGGTAGTTGATCATGTATCTCCTAGTCTGAATCATGTAAGTCCCAGAGATGGAAAGCCTGGGAACCAGGAGATCCAGTGATCAAGATCAGAAGAAAATAGACATTCCAGGCCAAGAACAGAGAGAGAATTTGTCTTTTCCTTACCTTTTCCTTCTATTTGGTCTTTCAACCAAATGGATGATGTCCATCTACATTGGTAAGGATATCTTCTTTACCTATTCTACTGATTCAAATGCTAATGTCTTCCAGAAACATTCTCACAGAGACACAAAAATAATGCCGACTGGGTATTCCAGTCAAATTGACACACAATTACCATCACAATTGCTCAGGTCTTCCAGCAGATCCCAAGCTATATAGATGTAATCAATCTATGCTTCAAAATTTGTTAGAATTCCCCATCTTATTCTCCCTCCACCCCATTAACCCTCTTTATTTCTTCAGGCATACTTACTCACTTTTACTACATTCCTTGAGTTTGCTTTTTGTCTAAAAGCCATCTCACAAGCATTCCCTTCCAAACCACTACAGCCACTTTAATTTTAACTGCCTCCATTTAAAAGGTTCCTTAAGATTCACTCCCCTTAACTTCTCAGTATAAGTAACTTCCTCCACCAGTGCTGATAGTGTCATATGTTAGATGATAAAAACCACAAATAGTGCTAGAAGCAACCTAAGTGCTCATCAGTAAATGAAAAGAAAAAAAAAAAAAAACTATGGTACATTTACACAATGGAATTCTATGCAGCAGAAAGAAAGAAGGAACTCCTACCCTTCATGACAGCATGGATGGAACTGGAGAGCATTATGCTAAGTGATGTAAGCCAGGAGGTAAAAGAAATACCATATGATCTCACCTATAAGTGGAACCTAATCAGCAAAACAAACAAGCAAGCAAAATATAACCAGAGACATTGAAACAAAGAACAAACTGACAGTAAACAGATGGGAGGAAGGAGGATGATAATGGGGGAAAGAAGGGGAAAGGTTGTCAAGGATATGTATAAAGGACCCATGGGCAAAGCCAAAGGGGGGATAGGATTGAGGGTGGGAGATGGGGGGGTGGGGCAAGGAAGAGTGGTAGAGGGAAAATGGAGATAACTGCACTTGAACAACAATAAAAAATATACATTTTTTTAATAATTTCTATGAGTCAGTCTCTGTGAAAACACTGAAGATATGTACCAGGCACCTTGCATGCACCAATTCAAGTACTCTTGGACTCAACTGTCCCTTCTTCCAGTGCCCATTACACTACTGGGTCTGGATGGGCTCTGACCAACTTTATGTAAGTGCACTCTGACAGCTGGTCGAAAGCAGAGGAACAAACTTGAAGGATTGGATATAAGGAAGTTTTGAGTAGAGATATTGTGATATAGTTGTTTATGATAAGAATAAATATTATATAGAAACCCTTGGAATTTACTAAGTGATGAAAATGATAAAGGTGTGTTTTTGTTATGTTAATAGATGACTTTGGAAAGCACCTAAGGATATGGTTAATTGGCAAGGGAACCAATTATAATTGGAGGGTTGGAATTTTCAGTCCCCACACCCCGTTTAACTCTAGGGAGGCACGAGGGAGTGGAGGTTTCAATTGATGGCCAATGGTCAATGGTTTAATTAACTATGCCTATATAATGAAGTCTCCATAAACACCCAAAAGAATGGGAGTCAGAGAGCTTCCAGATTTTTGGTGAACTTACCATTACCTCCCTTACCTTTAGACCTGATAACATTTTGAATGAAGTTTAGAGAGATGGTTAAGAGATAAAGCTGAAGAGAAGAGCAAAAGCCAGATCAAGAAGTATTAAAGACTCCCTCAAACCACAAAGGAATTTTTTAATCTATTATACTACCAGTATCCTGACAGAGGTAAATCTGTTTTCAATGTGTCTTAAAAAAAAAAAAAAAAAAAAACACACATTAAATTTGGAGATAACTAATGAGATTCCAGCATTTGAAGGCAGATCTACTTCCATCCCTCAAGGCATAAACCTCTTCATTTGTTTCTGTCTTCTGCATACCTCTTTCCATAAAATCAGTATTGGAGATTTCAGATTTTTATTATCAGTAGCCTCATGAAATTTCATAGTTGGGAGGGATTTTAAAGGGCAACTCATTTAATTAAGCTTTTTCTGAGTATTCCTATTTTTTAACCTAAAAAAATACACTCCATTTTTAATAAAAATATAAAAATAAAATGAAGTAAATATTAACCTAAAGATTTCATATAAATTGAGATTCTGCCAAAACTGAGTTATAAGCATTTATAATTCAGAATTTGGAAACCAAAATGTGTTTAGTTACAAGATAGGTAAGGAATATGAGTAAAATGAAATTAGTGTACAATGGCAGTGTATGGTGTAGAAATTTCAGTTAACCAGATTTTTGCCTCATATAAAGACATTCAAATTCTTTTTAATTGAGCTCTGTGAGCTCATTTGTGGTCTCTAATACATAGAACCAACTGAGATATAGTTGGCATTTACCAAAACCAGATGACCATCAAAATTACTGGGCAATCTACTGAAACATTGAAATTTGGGGATTATACCTTACAATGCTTGTTTTTGTGTGATTTTAGTTGTTTTGGTTTTGTAGTTTGTCTCTTTGGTCAGAGAAAGCATTGATATAATTGCATTTATTCAGCAAATAGTTTCCCTAATGTTTAATATTTGTCAAGTACTGTTCTAAGTGCTAGGGATATAGTAGTGAATGAACCTGGTTCACTAATCTAATAAAGCTTACATTCTGAGTAACACAATAAAAATAGGCATGTGTACTCTTAATGACAATCTGATAAACTAAATTCTATTTACCATATCAGCCAAGGGCTAATTACAATTTAAATTAGTCATTTAAATAAAAAGATAATGACTCATCTTTAAACAAAACAAAATTGTAAAATCACAATATCTATCAATCTTTTATTGCTTTTAATATTTAGAAACACTAATTTATAAAATATAAATCACTTTTATAAATTCAATTTTAAAAAATCATGAGGATAGAAGGTTACATAAGGTTTACTCAATTAATATTAAATTAATCATTAAGGTTTTAATACAATTCAAAACAAAATATAAAAAAATAAAAATTTTTAAGAGATAGGATTCATCTCTGTTCTTTATTTTATGAAACTGGCGTAACCTTAAAACACACCTTCTCCTTTCTACAGCACATTCCAGTGCAGTCTTCAGTGTTAATTTTTAAGAGCTGATCATAGAAGGTAGGCTTACAATCCAGAGTATGAAATAAGTACTGTAAGACAACTATTTCATGGCCTCTTGCCATGACAGATTTTTCCTAAGAACTTTGCATTTTATTTTCTTTTGAGTCATGTCAAATAGTTTCTTTGACTTCCACCCATCCTGGTCTCACCCACTGGGTGGTCAGCATAGCATCTGCTAAAAAACAGCTGGGGGAAAACACCACCCTGAATAATCTCCATTTTTATATAAAAATTATAATTCCCAAGACACTTCAGGCATTGTAGTCCTGACTTACTTATTTCAGCCAACTGTTGTGGCTACACACAAATGAACCAATAAAGAAATCCAAAAAACTCTGCAATGTGTTTTTGGCCAGAATAAAGTCAGTTTAGATGGAAGTAAAAAAAATCTATTTTATTTTTCAGGGTAATGTCTATCACAATGAAGCCCTAACAAACTTTCAGACACACCAAGAATTTTTTTTTTTTTTTACATTTTTGGCTGCACATTAATTTCAGGTAGACATTCCTTTATCCAAGATTCTTTGTGAGCATGCAGCTGCACTGTGGAGTTATTCTGGTAGTTAAACAAAAATAAAATGTTCTTCCTTTTGCAGAAGTTAAAATAAGATACTTTAAATATCAAGAAAGGAACCACATAGCATTAGCTAGAAATATTTTATTAGAACTAGTTCTTTCTTCTCTTTTACTTTGTTTATTTAAACCTTTTATTGAGTACTATGCAGAAGGCACTAGGTAAAGTGCTTCATTTGTTTGATGCAAAAAAATTAAATCCTTTGTTGGCTGAGTAATTCACAGCGATTACACTATCATCAACTTCTTTCAGTAGATTACTGATTTTTTATTTATGGAAAGAAAACTTCTTGGATAAATTCAAATGCATAATATACTTAATAACAGGGTATTCTATAGTCACATACAGGAGAAAAAAACTTTAGCGATGGCAGAGGTAATAACTCATATTTCACAGAAACAAGTTTGTGTTGGTGTACCTAAAGCGTAAGAGTTTCTAATGATTTTCCTTTTAAATCTTTCCTGCAAGCACATATCTGCTACTTTTGAGATGTAATTGCAGATATTGCCTACATTGGCAGAAAAAAAGTTTTCTTCAAAACACTTTTCATTTTGCATTTAATCAAAGGACTGACTTCATTTTATTTCAGTTCCATGTTGCTATTCACACTTCAACTTAAACGCAACAGGTTTACCAAGTAAAAGTACTAAGTGTTTGGGGTGGCATTGAAGGGCAAACTTCATTGCAATGTCAAGCATAATTTTGAACTGGTGTGCACATCTTCCTTATTGAATTGCTTGCTAAGGAAATCCAATCCATGATAAACAGACAAATGTATGAGATCACCATGGCTCAGTCTCTGATGAGGCAGCTGCCTCCATGCTGTGTTTGCTTTTCCAGGATATTGTAAATACTAATATTTTATAAGCTCTCATGCAGTTTAGAAATGAATCTTATAAACAGAATTCACAGTTTTCAAAAAAAACAGAGGCTGAAAGAATCTCACTCTTGCTCAGTCTGTAGATTTGGTTCTCAGCTCCATGGGCTGTGATGGGCAGAAGAAATTTGGGATGTGCAAAATCTCAAGTACTGTCTTTCAAAAAGGCAAGGGAAGTTTGGGTTTACATAAACAAATATAACTTCTTCTGATTTAAAATGACAGAACACCTGCATCGAAAATATATAAAAAGTGTTACAGCATAGATTAAGGAAACCGGTTTGAAAGGATAGGCTTAAAATAAAAGTGTTGATTGTTAAAAAAGCACCATAATTATTTATTTTCCTTTCTAGCCAAAACAAAGAATGTTTTATTATATTGCATCCAAATCATCAATTGAAAATATTTTCCTAAAATCCTAAACCAATTAAATCACACTGTTTTTGAATCCTCACCTTCCTTTGTTTTGGGGTATGATCTATATCTGTAGTCTCTTCTCCTTATGTGCATATTTCTATATTCACAGAACCAAGCCTCCCTTGCCCTTTCTTTATTCTTTCCTTTTCATAACCAATTCAAGTCTTCCTTGAATGTGGTGACTATTCTGTTCAAAACTGCTTATCTTTACTTTGCAAAGCAGTACTTATCCTTATAAGATACTATCAGTCTGCCCATTTCCTACAATTGTAACAAAAAATAAAGATGTCAACTCCCTTTTCTATACTGGAAGACTAACTTGGATTAATTTTATTAGGTGGCTTAGTGTACACGCAGACAAATGGAATAAAGACAAATAAAACTTACATCTTAAATCATGGCAACCAATAAAAACATATTGATTAATGCATGGCTAAGACAGACACTGTGTAAGAGTAATAAAGTAGATGAAAATATTTTGCAAATTCTATAGCACTGTACACACATTACTGTGATTGTTTTTCCTTTAACACACCGCACTGAGAGTGAATTAAATAAGATGCCAATTGCCTATTAAAAATGTAGTCTTAATTAGAGTTGGGAACCCCCATCTTTGTATTAAAGAACAGTAATGATAGAAAGACCTGCTACATGTGGGATCTTTTCTTTTCTTTATCCTAAGTTGGTGATGCTATTTGGGTAATAACTGATGAAAGGACTAGGGTGCCAACCAATTTGCAGTTAAGTGGCTAATTAAGACCCAGAGCAAAGCTGCCAGGAGGTTGAGTCTCCTAGCTTTAAAGTGACACATAAAAGCAATTAGAACGGGGCTGGCTTTGCTAGTACATATTTAAATTTGGACAAAGTTTGGGCCAGTTATTATTTTATGTTAATATAGTCTTCTCTAAGACAGCATCAGAGAGAAAAGGAAATCATTTAGAACATGAGAAATAAATTAGAATATTACCTAGATTCTCTGAATTTCTGATGTGAATGAAAATCAAAACTACAAAATCATTTCTATGTTTGCATTTATAATGGGGGCACTATGTGTAATTAGATTTCCTAATCTTAGAGGAAAAGAGAATAGGTACATGAACCACACTGTTATCCAAGAGGAGAAAATGTCTTAATTCTTGAATGTGTTGTCACCTGTCTGTCATATTTCATGAGTGTGACACCTAGCTCAGAATGGCAAGATTTTTAGAATTATTATATTTCAACTTGGGACAATCATTGTTCCATTTAAATATAGCTACTCTGGTAGCACAAGGGAGAAAAGAGATTCTTTCTAGGCTTAAAAAAAAGATTTGAAGTTGATGAGAAAAAGTAGAATGAATTAGAAAAGATGAAAATTATAACACACATTATCCATGTATGAGGGAATGGTGGTTGGGAAAAGTAGATGACTTAAAATCATAGCTCCAGTGGCATCTTAGGGTTGTGGGGAAGCACAGTCCATTTATACTTTGCTCTTGTGATTTATGATGTCACTATTAAACCCCTTGATAGCATTATATCCTTGTAATTTGCAGTTGCCTAGCATTTTTTCTATATACAACTCAATAACTCATTGTGTAGCTATTTCACACACACATAAACATACACATTAGTGTGAATATGTGTGTGCTGAATCTGTCGTCAGTGGAAACCATGGTTTTTGATGTAATAATAAGTCGGGTTAATAAAAGGCAAGAAATCATGGGCTGGGTGTGTAGTCACTGCATCACCAGCTTTGTTGTGAGGCATCATAAGGAGACATGCACTGCATGTTACTATAAAGAGATTTCACTTAGATTTTGTATATATTCTTATTAAGAATTAAAAAGCAAAATTGTTTGTAAGGTCAGCCAAAAGTCATTATTGCAGGAAATATGTGAGATTGCACAGATATAAAACAGGAAATATATTCAATTCACCCCAACGTTATAGTAATAGGATTAGAAAATAGGATTAGAAATATTAAACCTTCAGGGCTAAATTCTGCTGCCCCAGGAGCTATGTGGTTGGGTCTCCTCTTTGTCCAAGGAATTTGTTTCCTTCCAGAGTCTAGTCATGGTCAGTAATCATGATACCATAAATCTGGGAAAGAGGTTTGGAACCTTTGCTTTAGGACTATAATATGACTAGTCATTAGCATTTCTGTGAGGGTGAGAGGTGATGTTTCAACATATCTTATTCCAGCTTTTAAACTGACTTCTGTAATTGTTCTCCAATGGATACATGAATGCAGTGGCTTTCTGGGGAGTTATTTTTATTTCTGTTTAAATTCAATATTTTAGCTACAATGCTGGATATGCACAGCTGGATCTCTGAAAATGCTGTTCTTAAATACTGTATTTACAAAGTGACCCAAGAACACACACTGCCTAGATTAAATTTATCCCAAGATGATAGGTTTTATCTCTAATCATCTGCTTGTTCACTAATCTAGGTGCATCCTGTGCAGGTTTGATGGTTGAGATGTAGCAGGCTAAAGTGATCCAGATCCTGAACCAGGGGAGGCTATTCCTTTGTCTTGACTTTGCTTTCCTGAAACATGGAGATAATGAATGTGGCTGCTCTGAATTCACCATGATATAGAGTAACAGCCTCGCTGAATGAGACTTAGTTTGATATGAGAAGTGGGGTGCTCTTTTTAAAGCATGGTGATATAAAAAGATTGCAAAATTATTTAAGTTCTAAGAAAACATTTTTTAAAGATATAGGATAGCCATTTCATATTGTGTGCAAAATCCACATGAAGTATAATTCTGAAGAGTATCCATTTCTGTGGAATTGTATTCTTATCTAGTCTGTGGCCAATGTCGTAATATTATTTTTATTGAGTCTTATGTACTAGACTATGAGCTTCTCGAAAAAGGGAACCTTTTCTGACCCTTTTTATATTCCCACCAGAATCCCATACAATTACAGGCACACTGTAAGCATTCACTAAATAAGTATAATTTAAGAAGGATTGACTGCTGCTCTGTGTTTGAGACACAATGGTGGGTAATATATCCGTGTTAGCAGCAGTAACTTCTTCCACATGGCTGCCTTCCTTTGCATTTAGGATTAGTTATAAAAGTTTAAATTGGGATTAGATCCTGTGTCTTTCAGGTATTCCTTCCATGAAGTGAGGGAGTCAGTAAGGATATTCACAACAAGCTCAACATCCCATCCTTTCTCTTTGGAAGCTTTTAATGCCAGGAAAGAAAAAAACTAATTAATTAATGAGAAACTCTTAAGAATAGAGTTTTGGAGTGAGCATAGAATCATTTGCCTTGCTACAACACTACACTAGGGCCTAAGCAGCTTTATTACTGGGTATGTTTTCCCCCATAGTTTATTTTCTTTTTTATCAAGTAATTTCTAATGCCCAAGGAGTTAAACATTCTGTTGAAAATAGAGTTCATCTTCTAAGATTCAAAGCCTTACTATAATGGGTTTTTTTTTGATCTTGTAATTTTAAAGAACTACCTGTATAGTTAAATATCTCTCTCATGATATATTTAGTTTAGTGATACTTCTAAGGTTATGCATATTTGAGGACATATGTTGTATAATAAGAATCTTACTCTGCAGCACTTTCCACCTAATTTTGCTATATTCTAATACTTTTTTAGAAGCTATCCAAACTTTTGGCCTTTTCTAGTTCTCATCCCAATGTGAAAGTCACTGTAGTAGCTAAACAAAAAGGGATAATCAGAAATACATCAAGCCCTGCTTTGTTTTGTTTTCCCCTATGGCTGATTTAAGTATCATCTTTCTAATTTCCAAGCAACATTTTAGATGTGCATGAAAATTTCCACTAAAAATGAGATATTTTAAACATATTTTGTGAATGCATTTAATACTTCTTCACTAATGAAAAGTATGCATTACAGTTATTGTCAAAGACAGAAAAAATATTTTCTTGATTTTTAAATGGAGATATGATTTAATTATAAAGTAGTCTTCAGTTGATACATAATCAGAGAGAACTTATTTACCAATTTTTCACTTTATTGCTTTTGATAAGTATTATTAATTACGGCCTTTGGACCTTAGCTGATTCCAGTTGTAAAACGTCTTACTGGCTTGCTCAGGGTGGAAGAGGCTTTTGGAAATAGTGCACTGTTCTTCAGTATGATGGTGATGTGTTATTTGAAAGCTGACATAGTTTTAACACTTCAGAATTAAAAAGAGTTGTCAGGTAGATACAGCATATAGAGATGTGAGTGTGTGTGTGTGCATGTTTGAACACATATGTATGTAATCCTAAAATGAGGAGACATCTATTCTGGTAATGGCCATGTACTTGGATCCATCTACAGTTCGATTGTACATCAGTTATGATGTGTCTCCTTCTAACAGGAAAGATACTGATCTTGATGAATAGCTAAAAGGTAAGATCATTCTTAAAGGTGTGAGTGATTAATAATGGCCATGCATAGATTTTTTCTAAGAGTGTAAATAAAATATATCATTCCCATGAAGGGCAGGTGTTTGGCAGAATGATTCATAGTGTATTTGAAAGCATAAAAAGTCAAACCTAAGGTCTCTTCTAAACATGTCAAAAAGGAAGCTAATTTAACCATCTGAAATATTCTAGGGGATATTGAAATATGAGTGGATATATAAAAATCATTTGCCTATGGGATACTGAAGATGGAATTAGGATATTTAATGAGCACTAATTAAACAAAATAAAAAAATTCTCTTTTGGTAACTAAACAAGAATAGGATAACAGGGATAGTTGAATAAAAAGATAAACGTGGCACTTCAGTATATAGTATTTGAATTATGTACTTCAATCCAACCATGATTTACTATATAACTTTTAGATTGAGTGTTCCTGTGGGAAGCTACAGTATTAGCATAGAGCTTGGCTCTGTTGTGGTCAGCATTTACACCAAAGTACATCAGACTTCATTAAATTATTAGAACACAATACAACAAGACTGGGAAAGATGTTCTTTGAAGACAGAGAAATCATTCTAGTGGTGATATCCAAGTATAGCAGCAAGCAAACAATATTATTTGATGTGGACACTGGCCAGCAGTGTCTGGGTCATTATGGATGAATTAAAACATACACATGGACTACCAAATTCGGTGGAGGAAATTGGACAACAGCATGGCTTTTCTCTCAAGAGGAGCAAAAGCCACAGCCTCCACCATGACAGGCCTTTATTCTACATCTTCCTCACATTACAAGAAGGTTCTCCCTCACTCTCCTGGTTACCACAAAGGAGCCAATGCCCCTCATTACATCACAGAAGAAGGATATTAGCAAATGAAAAGGCAAAAGTGGTTGATAGGGTTATACTGGTACTTGCAGGGTGAGGGAGTTTTAGCAAAGAGCAAACTCAAACCAGCCTAGGTACCTTGCAAATCTGATTACCCACGAGAGAACCTATCTGTGAGCGTGAGTCCTGTGCATCTCTAAGTGGGAGCTGGGCCCATGCCACTCAGAAGGACCTGCCACAATTATTGGTCTTTGTTTATTCTCTACAAAAGGCCTAGAGTACATGCTATTTTGACAATGTATTGGAAAACAGCTTCATGATAATACAATACTACACATCATATTACATATGGCCCAGTACCACAGAGACTGTGCATGCCCCAGAAAAAAAAATTCTCAAACCTATGTCAGAGTGAGATTCAACTTTTCTACCATGAGTTACAGGTGAATGAAGGAGCATTACATTTTACCTGTCTAGCAAAAAAATGTGAAGGTGAAGAAGCAGATAACTGCCATAATAAACTGTGTAAAAAGTTGAATACCTGGACTTCCAGTCAAGATGACAACATAGGTAAATATAGTTCACCTCCTCACAAAACCACATCAAAATTGCAACTAAACTGTAGAGCAACCATCATTCAAAACTGTCAAAATCAAGCTGAATGGAAGTACTACAACTATGTAATTAAAGAAGAAACCACATTGAGACTGGTTGGAGAGGCAGATACACAGAACAAGCTGGTACCGCATCCATGTGTAATGGATAAAAATCAAGAGGGACATCTCAGGACTTAGGGGTCTGAAACCCTATAGGATCCACAGCCCAGGGTTCTGTGCCAGGAAGATAAGTCCCCATAACCTCTGGATGTAAAAACCAGCAGGGATTAAGGTTGTGGAAGACAGAAACTTCTAAAGTCCCAGGCAGTTCCTCTTAAAGGGCCCACACACATACTTACTTGGACTCACTCCCTCTGAACTCCAGCATGGGGGGCAGCAGATGAAAGGCATCAGGGACATACAGGGAGGAACTGAAATGCCCAGCATTTGTGAGAGAGCAGGGGGGCAACTTTGTCCCAGATAGAAGTACCAGCAGAAGCCATTGTTCCTTTTCTCAGTCTTCCCCTAACAGAGCTATAGAGCCAACAGGCAGGTTCCATAGCTGAGACTCCATCAACCTGGCTCACACTGTTTTCCTGACCCTGGTGATTCCTTGAGGTCTTGCCTCACTCAACTGTCATGCACACCCAAGCTGTTTCCAGTGGCTTTTCCACACAAATGGTTTATCTTGGCCCATCCTCAAGCAAGCAGCACCTGGCTTCAGCAAGCCCTGTACCTCTTATTAATTAAGTTGACCCAGGGCTGACACTAGCAGCAGCCAGCCTTGCTTCACAGCTTGGTCTTGCTTGGGCACCTCCAAGCCCAGCACAAGTAGCAGCTATCTGAAGGTTGCTTTGTAGCTTATGCTGTGTGACCCTGGAGAGAACTATTTGGTGGCTGACCTTGGAAGTGCCAATCAAGGCTCAACTACAACAGGAGGGCATATACAGCCCACATGGCAGGTGCACGTTGAATATCTGACTTGGGTAATAGGGGAGGCTGTGCCACTGGACTCTATAGGACACCTACTACATTAGGCCACTCTACCAAGCTTGGAAGATGGAGCAGCTCTACCTAATATATAGAAACAAATGCAGGGAGGAAGCCAAAATGAGGAGACAAAGAAATATGGCCCAAATGACAGAACAGAAAAAGCTCCAGAAAAAGAACTTAAAAAATGGATACAGTAACCTGCTAGAAGTAGAGTTCGAAACAGTTACTATAGGGTGCTGAAGGAAATTAATGAGCATCTTCACAGCATTTTAAAAATCCAGTTAGAAATGAAGGATACACTAATTGAAATAAAGAACTATTTACAAGGAATCAACAGTACAGTGGATAAAGAGTCAAGAGTCAAATAAGTGATTTGGAATATAAGAAAGCAAAACAAACAAACAAACCAAAAAATAATCAGAACAGCAGGAAGAAAAAGGAATTTAAAAAATGAGGATAGTGTAAGGAGACTCTGGGATAACTTCAAGTATATCAATGTTCACATCAGGAGGGTGTCAGAAAGGGAAGAGAGACAGCAATAAATTATAAGCCTATTTGAAAAGATAATGACAGAAAACACTCCTGTATATACAAGTCCAGGAATTACAGAGATTCCCAAACAAGATGAACCCAAAGTTACCCACACCAAGACACATCATCATTAAAATGCCAAAGGTTAAAGACAAAGAGAGAATCTTAAAAGCAGCTAGAGAAAAGCAGTTACCTACAAGGGAGCTTCCATAGACTGTCAGTTGATTTCTCAAAAGAAACTTTTCAGACTATAAGGAAATTGGCAAGAAATATTCAAAGTGATGAAAAGCAAGGACCTACAACCAAGATTACTCTACCCAGCAAAGTTGTTATTTAAAATCAAAGGACAGATAAATAGCTTCTCAGACAATAAAAAGCTAAAAGTGTTCATCACCACCAAATCACCATTATATGAAATGTTAAAGGGTCTTCTTTAAGACAAACAAGATAAAAAAAATGAACAATAAAATGGCAATTAATGCACATCTAGCAACAATTAAATCTAAAAAAGAAAATAAATGAACAAGTAGAACTGAAACAGAATCACAGATACAGAAAATGTCTGATGGTTGCCAGATGGGAGGGCTGTTGGAGGGATAGGTGAAAAAGGGAAAGGATCAAAGTACAAATTGGTGGTTACAGAATAGACATAGGGATGTAAAGTACAGCATAGGGCATAGAGTAGCAAAGAAACATATATGCATGACCCACGGACATGGACAATGCTATGGGGATTGCCTGGGCTAGTTGGGGGCTGCTGGGTAAAGGTAGGCAAAGAGGAAAAACAAGGGGACAACTGTAACAGCATAAACAACAAAACATAACTTAAAAAATAATTTTTGACCACCTGTATCCACTAGGGATAAAAACAAGAGTCATCATATCTACTCTTTTAAGTATTAAAATTTACAATTCACTGAATTTTTTAAAGACTTTAATTGACTTAATGTCTTATAAAAGATTTCATAAACATTATTTTCCTCATTTGATGACTCTCCCTATGAGGACTTAGGGCACATCTCTTGGGCACAATAGAAGGTATGGTGGCATTCTCTCCCCTTCTCACTGTGTTCTTTGGCTACCAATGTTCCCTGCAAGTCAGGGCTTGCAGAAACAAGCCAAGCATGAAGCCTTTTGATGGATGAAGATATGACAAATACACTGACACCATTTGAAGCACCACTTTTGGATGTGAAGGATAAAACCACAAGAAATACCAAAAGATTTTGTCATAGATGACATGTCACTATATCAAGGGTTTCTCTGTAATTTTGGAAATTAAAGTCTCTTTGAGAAAATCTAAATAATGATATGCTTTTCTGACTCAAATATAGAAGATTCTATCCTCCCCAATCCTCTTAAACTTATTCTCTTAAAATACACATTCTGAAGATCATTATGCCTCTGGGCATGGGAGTAGAGATACATGTATATATTATAGACTTTGATTTTCTGAATATCTTGTGCTCCCAGGAGTAATAGGAAATAAAATTGGTTTAGTTCTACTATATAACACATTTCAGGATTTGGGAATCTTTGGATAAATGTGGAATATTTTGCTTATAGCACATATTCAGTGTGTCTTCAGAATAAAAATACATAAATATTTATACAAGCTGGTAAGCACTCCAGTGAGACACTATCATGTGTTTACTGTAACTTCTAACTCAAAGTAATAATGTCTCAGCATAAGTAAGAATGAAAACATCAGATGACTTAGAGAAATCAAGACTGGGAAGGTAATGGTTAGGAAGCCAGATAATGGTAGATGTATTAAAAAGCTATAGTGTGTCCAAAGTTCCTTTTTAGGATATATCTATTTGGGGATTTCATAAGGACACATTTATATTTTATTCATCCAATTTTAATGAAAACACACTAATCTGAAAGACAGATGCCATATTAATATAATGCGGGTCCTGTACATAATATCACATTGTGGTCTATGGGGAAAGAAATATACTAATCATCCTCAAGCAGACAATTATACAACTACTGTGAAGCTTTCTCAAGATATTTTGCTTTTTTTTCCTCTTAACTTTGCCTCCAGAAAGTGAGGGCTTGGGTAGGGGGGGCTAGTTACTTCCTCCTTTGTCTCTCCTGTCTGCTATGCTGCCATAGGAGTAAATGAGTCTATATGACTGTTTACCACATTCCATGTGGCCTGGCTGAATTGAGGTTTAGCTAATTTTCCAGACCTCTGCCTATAGGGATTCTTTCCAAGATTCCTTTTCCTTGTCTTTTAAAGAAATCTTCATGGAGCAAGTGGATGCTACTAACCATCAAGGGAGTTCAGAGAGGATGGTGCCTTCTTCTTCTCATGTTAGTTGTTGTCATGGCCAAGTGGCAAAATCAGACACATAGGATAAGTACAAGATAATAAACCAGATGAAATATTTATTTGCAACATGAGGGAGAATCAAATAATTGAAGTAGTAGGAGAAGCAGACACACTCATATTGGATTTCCCCAAAACGCACATTCTCTAAAATCTATCTGTGATTTTATGCCTTTTGTGATGACACAAAGGTTCTTTCATTTATTTTTACTTTTCTTTTTGTATCTTGCTCTGACCTTCACCCCCTCTTCCCTGACCAACTCCTAAACTCCTCGGGATCTGGAAAGACCCCAGGTTTGCTTGGGCAAAAGACTTTCTATGCTGAGGTCCTTGAATATGGAGCCACTAATGGTTTCCAGATTTAAAACATGGTTATTGTTTTCTTCCTTTCTTTTTGTTCCTTCCCCATTTTTCCTTTATTATCACAGTACCAATTACAAATAAACTCTCACTTAAGGGTCAGACAACTTTATAA
Source organism: Anoura caudifer (assembly GCA_004027475.1). Classification (NCBI taxonomy): domain Eukaryota; kingdom Metazoa; phylum Chordata; class Mammalia; order Chiroptera; family Phyllostomidae; genus Anoura; species Anoura caudifer. The sequence goes on along the minus strand of PVKU01000445.1, from coordinate 196,126 downwards.
CTTAGCAAACCAAAGAGTTGCTCACCAAATGACCAGCAAAGAAATAATCTAGTAGAAAGATGTAAAAGAAATTAGTCTCTTTCCCCTAGAATCTTCCCAGTTCTAATCATCAGTACAATATATTGTACAAAAGGGAAAAACTATTCTTTTTTAGAGTTATAATTAACACTTCCAATCAGAATATAGTCATACATTAATTTTAATTGCTTGTTTTAAATGCATTTTATTTGATTCCTTTGAAATATACACAATCAACCAAACAGGTGTTTTAGTAAGATTGTTTACAGAGCAGTTCAGGTGAGGTATTCCCAGACCGACTAGATGCAATTTTAATGACACAATCATTCTCAGGTGCGTGCTAACTCCTACTACATTACAACGACTTATTTATCAACATCAGAGAGAACAGGAGAATTTTTCCTCCATTTTAAATTTTTTATAGTGACTATGTGAAATCACAAGAAGAAGGAGGAGGAGGGAGAAATATCCCAGTGAAGAAATGAAATACAATCACAGGAATACATTCTAATATAATGCTAAACTGCTTCAATTACATTTAGCCCCTTTTGCTTCCAATTCATGAGCTTCCTTTTATGTCATGGGGCTCCACTATACTTTTCAGTAAGTCCAAAAATTCCATAATGTATTAAAATTCCAGAAAAATTATGTACCACAGAGGAAATGTAAATACTACATGTTCAGCATCTGAATGTTACAGAAAACTTCTCCAAAATAGCCCATATGTTCTTCTGGAAAAAGCAGCCGTCCTGACAGTGAACCATAAAATATTCTGGAGGCAAATGGCAGAGTGCCACTGTCTTAAGGGGCAGCATTTTCCACTTTAAATAACAGACAAAATAAAGCTTTAAAGTGTTCTTGGTGATGTATGATTCAGTAAACCCTTCAAGGCAATGTAAGGAAAACCTTTTCTTCTTAAGACTGATGTTGGGAAGAAACAGACAAAAATTAAGAATTGCCTTGCCAGGCAGCATAAAAATCAATTGGTGTCTTTCTGAAATTCAGGAAATTCAATGAATCGATAAATTATTAGGAACCAGGCCACACACGCTGAAAGCGACTCTTTATAAGTACTACATACCAGAGATGACACAAAGCTCTTCAGAAAGCATTGGGCACAAGCATGTATTAAAAGAAACTAAATTGTTTTTAACAGGAAATAAAAACAGCTTCTATTTAAAAAAAAAGCATCTGCAAAGAGTAAACATTGGCGAGGGCAAACCAATGCTTAATTGAAAAATAAGCAGCAACTTACAGGTAAATATCAAACTTTATTTTTTTCATTTCTCATTTGATTTTTGTCATTTCTGGTTCACTTACCCTGTCTCTAAAAATGGCAAAATCTCTGTCATAAAATAATTTGGATTTAATTGACATTCCCCAAGGAAAGCAAGCTGGTAGTATAATAATCCTTTTGAAAGCAAACACCCTTTGATGACTACAAAAATCAAGTATGATCAGAGAAACATTGGGGGGGTGGGTCATTCTACCAGAGACTATGTGGCCTATAACACAAAAATTAAAATGAAGATAATATAATTTTCATAAAATCATACAATTTTATTATTTATAAAATGATAAATAATCAATGAGACAGCTGGGTGCCTAAAAATTATTTAAATTATAATGAAAGAAACATTAGCCTAAACTCTTTATTTTATTGACAGTTTTGTTTTAAATTATTTAGTTTACCATTAAGCTGTGAAATTTGTCCAAATAAAATTATCACAAATAATTTGTGTTTTCTTTCGAAAAAGAAAAGTAAAGCTTTGGCTATGTGGCTCAGTTGGTTGGAGTATCATCCCATACAATCCCCAGTCAGACCACATAACTAGGTTGAGGGTTTGATCTCCAGTTGGGGCATGGACATGAAGCAGTTGATGGATGTTTCTCTCTCTCTCTTCCTTCCTCTCTCTCTAAAATCAATAAACATATCCTTGGGTAAGGATTTTAAAAAAAGAAAACTTAAAAAAGGAAGTGAAAAAACAATATTTTTTAAATTTCTTAAGCAAATAAAAAAATTAAGTATCATAAGAAATTAATCATTTTATCTATCTTCACTATTCCTTTTTATTAATTTATTATTTCAACTACATTTATTGGGGTAACCATGGTTAACAAGATTTTATAGGGTGAGGTAAAAGTAGGTTTACAATTGTGAGTATGACACAGTTTGAAGTTATTCTTGTATCATTTATTATTATGTTATTTTTCATACATAAAACTGTAAATCTACTTTTGCCAAACCCTGTATAGGTTTCAGTGTACAGTTCAATTTTGGTCTTAGTGAATAAAAGTAAATCTTAATCATGAAAGTCAAAAATAAATAAAAAATTTAATTTAATTTAAAAAAGAAATTAATCTTTTTGATATTGAATTATTTATTTAAATTATTCAATTAACATTAAACTTAGAGTTCCACTACTAATTTTTTGGTTTCCTGGCATTATCATTGTATTCAATCATTGACTATTGAGCTAGGATCATAAAACATAAATACATATGTGTGTGTATATATGTGTACATATGTATATAGTTTCAAATTCATTAGATGATAATATTCTATATTATGATTCCTCCTTGATGTGAAATTTTAATTGTGTCTAAATAATTTTTAAGAGAGGGATGTTTAAAAGTGTTTAGATTTGAAAAATTTAAAACCTAACATTTTCAATAAAATAAAGTGACAAAATAATAATTGTGAAAATTACTCAAAAAATATCTCACTTCCAAGAGTTGACTGGCACTAGAACAAGATCAATGTGCATCCCTCACTAATTTGAACCATTTAAAAATATATCTAAATATGTAGCATGGAACACCCAGTGGGTGATCAACGACTTTTCTGAATGTCTGAACTACGCCTGCTACCTCAGGTTTACGTGGACGTTTGTGGGCTGCCTTACATTAGCAACAGCAGCTCCTCTCCCAAGAACTACAAAATTAGCCAAAGAACACTGGTAAAGGTATTCTATCTAGTTATCCAATAACTCCCTTCAAGTTGAAATATCTTTCCAAAATTTTCACAACCATATTCATATTCTCTCTTAACATATAATGATCCCAAAACAACATCATTCACCTTGTTGTTTCATGGCCCAACAGACCCTCCAGATCATCATTAACATTTACCACCAACTGTGTTACAGATATAGTTGTAGACGTTATACTAGATCTAGGATATATACTAGACGCTGAGTCAAAATCATGCTGAGAATTTAACTGCACTATATTTTTCTATTTCCTTTTTACTTATAAACTCAGCAAATTGTACAAAACCTGCTCACTTGAATGATCCAGTTGACCTTAATTTTTTATAATGTGTGGATTTCATGAACTCATTGGTACAAAACAAACTATGAAGACTGAACTGAAACAGAGCTCAACACCTCCACCATAAATATGAGTTATTTAAGTAGGCTCTGAGTTTACATTCATCATGCATGAGATGGTAAAACACTGTTTGTTTGCTTGTTTGTTTTAAGAAAAGACATTTCAAAATTACTAGTATGTGTGTTCATCTACAGAAGTTGTTCTGAGTCAAGAGTCAGTTGGTATAAGAACCACCAAGTCCAGCATTAGAAATACAACAACTCTGTGTGGACAGAACCAAGACTGAGAGTATATCACCACATCAATCATAGGCAAGAGAGAACTGGCATCAGAAGGGCTGATTAGCATCAAGAGCAAATGTCCGGAAAGCCCTCAGAGGAAATTGGCAGAGCCTTGCCCAGAGATCTGTCTGACACATAGTAGTGCAAAGCATGTGGAAGAAGGGGTTTGGGGGATGATGCAAAGTAAAGGGTGTCTGCTGCTGCCCCTGCCACCATCTGACTCTATAGATCAGAAGAGACACATAACTGAACACAGAGAGATGAGAACTGACCCTATAACCCACATATGACTCAAGGCCAGGGGTCAGAGGTAAACGAACTATCAGTAGCTCAGAGTACTGAATTTACTTTGTGTCTAAAGTGAGTGAGATTCACCCAAATTCAACATGTCAGCAGTGTTTTGGTAGCTTGATCTCATGTAATCCCATGAAAAAATACTGTGACCTTAACTCAGAGTGTCCAACCTGGATGACACTCTAGGATCTTGAAGGTCCTAGTGCCCAGAGAGAATCTTTTAAAAATTTGGTGGAAAGCATTCCAAAACACAGAGCTTCCTAAGATATAGGCCAGAAGTAGGGGTGTACTTGCTGATATTGTGTTTTCTTTATGGTTCTACAAACCCCTTAGGTATAAGTCCAGCAACAATATCTATTGCCAGGCAGTAGGCTACCTAATAATATTACAAAAGTGTTGCAGGAAAAGATCATGTCTTACACCTGCTCTGCTCTGTAAAATTCACTTGACTAGGGCTAGTCATGTAAAAGTCAACAAATACTTCTTGGTTCATAACTATTTACAAATACAGTTAACAGGTAAGCTATAGAACTGCTAAACAAGAGAAGGTAAGAATCATTGATACTATAAAAGTAATGGCTAATAAAAAATAAATTCATAATAAAAGCAGTCATTCTTCATCATAAAGATTTCAACCTAAACCAAATAGTGCTATGAACCAATTCTTTGGCTTCAGTGAAAGTGCTGTATGGATACTACATTTTCTAAAATTATTCACCAAGTTAATTCCTCAATATTGTTTTTCTTCCCTTTCTCTATTTTCATTATTGAGAACATACATATCTTCTTTGTTTTTTATTATAACAAGTTTAATACTTCATTTTATGTTTAACAATGACCTTTCTGTATAACTAACCCTACCCCACATGGATCTATTATTTAGAATTGAAGTACTGAAGTACCACTTTTGTTATATGGTCTATACCACATTGATTGATGTTTATATGTACATAAATGTGCAAGAGCACTGTGTGTATATATGTATATTGCATGTTATCTATATATACATGTCTCATGTCCACAAGAAAAATTTCCTTTATGCTAATGAGCATACTATTAATAGAGCATGAAGCACTTTCCTGGCCAGAGTAGGAGCTAACAAGTTTCCTACACTTGGTTAAAGTTAGATCTCACCATTCTAGGTCTTATCTCTGAAATCATTTGAGAACTACGATGCTCATCAAAAAGCAAATGGGATTTAAATGCAATAGGCATAAATGACTGTTATACTACATTTAAGTAAATCTGTGGTGATAGATAAAACAGGTTAAGAAATTGAACTCATTGGATTTTTCAGGTGATATATGTACAGGCCCCAGACAATATATTTTGTTTCCCAAAGAACCCCCAAAATTTTGACAATTGTTACCATTATTTACCACTACTGCTACCAGTACAACCAAACATACTAGATTATTAAGTCCTTGATAACTGAAGCCATACATTATTCATGTTTCTATCCTTAAATAAATAGCACGTAGTATGCTCAATAAATATCTATTAGGGGAATAAATAAAAATCTACATTAATATACCTTCTTAAACTGATTTAGTCATATCTGAGTAAACACATAAAAACTAACCATATAATTTCCATTCTTCCACAAATTATATCAGGTGTTGTGTGGCAATAACAAGTACCTCGCCAAAGTTGTGAACACTACACAGGAAGTGTGTTCCCTGGTTGCAAGGCTACACAGATTATTTGTCCATTCTTCTCAAGGGAAACTCAGTAAGAGGACATAGGTGGCTCTTCTTTTCAATCATCACTGTAAGAAAAAAAATCATGTGTCATCTTCATACAAAAAGATGACATTAATTAATGAAAAACAGGAACAAAAGACATTATTCAGAAAAAAAGAGGTAAATATAGCACACTGGAAAAAGTATGGGTAAGGAGAAAAAATAAAGTGAAAATGCAAAATTTCAGTTTGTGGTAAAATATTAGTGAAGACAAAAAGTCCTCAGTATTATCAATAAATACTGAGAAAGTGGCTACAGTTCAGAAAATAAGACATCGTCATATGCTCTTTAAAATTTAGATTATTGTTTGAAATGTGATTATGCATTGTATAGCTTCTTCAATTTTAAGTTACAGAAGCATGTGGAATATAGATACTGGGGCTTGCAACTGTATTATGATTATACTAAAATAAAGAACTAGTTTGGGTCCTTATTTCCAGTTCAAAACAAGATAATCTTCCATAGCCTCACCATCAGGTGATTTCTGAAAGATAATTATTTTGCATGTTCAGTTCAGGTTCTTGATTCCAACGCAGAAGGTCACTACAGGTTTTAGAGTGGAAGAGAGCCAAGATACATAAACTTTATTGTTATTGTTGCCCATTTGACAAGATACTATCCCAAATGAATGGACATTGTCTATTCAGATGGAAAACAAAAGGCTGTTTTTCAGCTGGTTAATTGCACTAAAATATGAGATAAGATTCCCAGCAGTGAAGCTCCCTCACATTTCTATTTCTCACCTAAATTATAAACTATCTTCGAACAAAACCATTTCCAGCATCCAAGTGTTTATCATAACGAAGCACATCTGCCACAGATGACTGCTGACCTTTCAACTTTTGTCAGCACTTTGGTAGCTGGCATAGTCCTAGGAAAGGGGGATGGATACAAGTTTCCTGGCACTGTTGTTTTCCCCTTATTTGTATGGTTTAACTCTGAAATGAGGAAATAATGAAGTAAGCAACAGAACACCGAAACTAGTCCTTACACAAAATGAGGCTGGTGAATGCATTTGCTTTCCAAAAAATTTTCTGAATTTGGGAAAGACTGGGTGTTTTGTTGCTGTTTACTCTTTTTGTTATTTTTTTTTTTTCAAATTTAGCCACTGGTAAGGATTATTCATTGCATAATCTTTCAGTGGTTAGTAACACTTGTCTTAGCCCATTTAAATTCTTCATCATAAAGATTTTGACCTAAAGAAAATAGTACCATATGTCAATTCGTTGGCTGGAGTGGAAGCCAAATACTTAGATCACCTAAGAATCACCAAAGATTCTTACCTTATCAATGAAAAGTGACTGAAACATACAGCTTCATTTTTCTTCTATGAGGTCTTGGACAAAGCTGGATGATCATTAAAGGCCAAATAAAAAAGACAAATGTAAACCTCTCTCTGCACTAGTGGAGAAACCTTAACTCTGATAATAAACCACTATTAATTGACTAAACATCTTTCATAAATACTGCACTAGAAGCATTATCATATACATTCTTTGTTCATGTGTGGGGTTTCCCGTTTGTGTATAACTGCAGTGCACTTGGATCATAAATCTTATATCGCAGCCTTTTAGATGAGTCTGCATACCTGGTTTTGACTCATGTGGGCATCAGAAAGACTGTATTCATGAATATAAGTAGCCCAGTTACACATTTTTTTTTGTCCTCACCAGAGGACATTTTTTTTTTTCATTGCTTTCCAACAGAGAGGAAGGGAGAGAGAGAAACATTGATGCAAGTGAGAAGCATCAATCCCATATGAACCTAGACAGGTATTGAACACATAATCTAGGTATGTGCCCTGACTGGGAATTGAACCAACAACCTTTTGGTTACAGGGTGATTTCTCAATCAACTGAGCCACAGCTTCCAGGGCCACTTATACAATTTTAATAAGTATTAATATCATCTCAAAAATATTAATATATTTTTCTGCTTATTAGCACAAATATGACCATCTATTGTCCAAGCATCTTTTTAACAGATGAAGCAGTATAAGGGCTATTCTCTTGTTTCAAAAACTAATCATTTACTTAAGAGTTTAGTAAATAGATGGCTGTTCAGCATTCATGCTTCTTTCTAGTGATCCCTCAATTTCCTTTTTTAGAAATCTCCTTCCTGTTCATTTGTATAAATTCAGTATCACTCCCTGCTCCCTCCCTCCTAGAAAGCTGAAAGCAGTCAAATCATCCTTTTTTTTTTTTTTCTGGAACACTAGCAAAATAGAAAATTCTATCTATGGGCTAAATTTGTCAATTGGATCTTCACTTCTAAGACATTGGGAGGGACTGTGATGACTCAAGAACTACTGTCACCATGATGATATTTGACCACACCTATTCCAGCTGTTGGAAAGCTGCTGTGCTTCCTACACCCCAAATCCTGTCCTTCCTGAATTCTCTTGGATCATGACCTGTAGCGGTATACCAGCTTCCTGTTAATTGTGAGCCTCCACCTCCACCTTGATATTCTTCCCTTAAGTTCTCTTTCACTTTTGTTAACCAGAGTTGATGTCTATCACTAATATGAAGGAACCATTACTGATATGTAATGCATGTCATTATGAAAGTTTAAAATGCTAGATAACATGATATTGGGGATGAGAAAGACAAAAACCTCAATGTGTTTAAAGAAAGGGGAATTGGTGGTGCCTCAGCTAATCAGTAGATCAATAAAAACAGTCATACTTAAGGAAGAGCAGAATTTTAATGAATGTAATAGGATGGATGACAACCAATAGATATGGAGAAGGGGCAAAATATACTCAGGGGACAATGACAAGATCAGCTTAGATGGATTGGGGATTGCCTCAGAGTGTTTTTCCTGCCATGGGCATTGGTTTAGTATCTTCTGTTGGGCACTGCTGGAGCACAGAGAGTACTCAGGTGGGGTACCTGACACTGGGGAATGTGAGGGCCAGTTGTCTCAAGTGAAGACAGATATTCTCGGAGTGGGTTAATAAAAGATGTTCAACCACTGCTCCAAAGCTGTATTATATAAAGAAACAGCATCTTCTCCAAAATAAATTTATGGTATTACCAATGCATTATTTACAGGTAGAAAAAGGAAATAAATGCTAGATTTAAATAAGTGCATTTAAAACTGTAATGAGCAGACATTTGAAACCTTCAAAGGTAGAATGCCATAAAAATTGTGAGAATTTCTAGCTTCAATTGAGTCTCGCTTTAACACTTGGAGATAGGTATAAAAGAATTCATAAAAATATACATAACCTATATATGAGATAATTTTAATTTTACAATTGTGGTTGCTTTATAGAATTCTCTGAGTTCTCAAAACTTTGCTTCTCTCTGACAAATATTACCTAGTTTTTTAAAAGAATTTTTTAGGGCCCAGGTAAAACATATATCTTCTTTTTATATCTTGCTACACTATGGTATTTTAAAATCCCACTACATGTAAAGAGTAACTTCCTACATGCTAATCAAACTGAACCTTCACATTGGAGGAACATGGGTGGCAAACTGCCATATGTAGCTTGGTAGAACAGCTTCCCTGCCTAACATACTTGAGGAGATGCACATGCTTATGCGTCTTCTCAAGTATGAGATATAGCCGACCCACATGGAGTACCTTTGCCAATCGCAAGGGGCGCTAATCAAGAATAATGCCCCACTTCACCTTAACTCACAACAATTATCAACAGTGATGATTTTTCATGGTTGGAATTGAGTAATAATAGCTGTATGGATATAACCTAATTTATTTAATCAATCTTTTATGGTTTGCATTTAGGTTGATTCCATTTTAATTATCTGGATTATCTGACTATTTATTTTGGATAAATTCCAAGCAGTGGAATCATTAGTATATACACATTTTCAAGATTTTTGACTCATGAGGCGTTTGTTTTCTTTTTTCTTCAGAAGTAGTGTACCAATTTATATTGAAGCAGCACTGCATAAGTCACTGCTACATTGCCTTTTGAATTTAAGTCCTGGTGCCAGAGGGAGGAAAATAATGGATGGGTCATTCCAGTTGCTGCATGAATGTCTAATCAAAATTCCATTCGCAGTCAGAAAAGGGGTAAAATAAAGTTTACATTGTCAGGTTTTCAAATCCCTCCTCTCTATTTCTCAGTATTTGTTATATTCTTAAGATAAAATTTCTTCTTTATATATTTAAACAATATGAATAGAAAGTAACAAATTTTCCTAAAATATCATCACAGAATTTTACTTCTCAACATGAGGTTCTCCATTCAGCATCCATCTGTCAATTTATGTATCTAATTATCTATCATCTATGTATGAATGAGTATGTGTATATGTCTATATATGCAAAGGAAAAATCAAGACTTGGACATTTTCTACCTATATTCCTCCTCATACCTGTGTCTTTGCTCATTCTGTTCCTTTTGCAGCAAAGTTCTCCTCTCCCAGAGCTATTGTAAAGCCTTTCTTCAATCTAGAGTATACACCCCACCCTACCAGCAGCCTCCCTGGCTACCTGACTCACAGTAATCATTTGCTCCACTCCTCAGCCATGACACTACATCTTTATAAACTAGAGGATCAGTATTGACTAAAATGCAGTTACTTCTGTATTTTGGCTGAATAAATTTCAGAAGGAAGGCATTCATCACCTGTCATTTAAAAATGACTGTCGGCTGGGAATTTCATCCCTTCTCCTGACTTCCTTGCTCTTTGTCATTGGGGAATAAAAATTAAAAGCATTCATAGAAATAAATAGTTCAGAAAATAATTATCTTATTCATAAAATATATGAATCTATATTTCATGATGATGATAATCAGCATAGATTTCTACAGTTTTAAGGCCCTGAGTTTTCTCTTGAACTCTCACCAGGAATTGTCAAAATATGCCAATTGCCATAGGTCATTATTTTTCATAATAATTGGAATTTCTCAACTGTATAGTGGATATCTTATAAAATATAAATGAAATAAAGAATTAAATGTCTTCATTTTTAAAAAGCTCTAGTATGAAATGATTCCTATTCAAACATAATCCTTGCTACTTTCTCACCATCATTATATACACCCAAACATACATACATTCACACTCACATATAATCCACAAATAAACCTTTGGTTTAAAATAATTATTCTATTGGCATTAAGAAAATATTTTCATGCAACACCTGAGTAGTAATCTTTAATTTGGAGTTAATTTGATCCCTCCTTCCACCCAAAAATAGAAACTGTTTTTGAAATGTGCATGCATTTAATTTTGATTGTTAAAATTTGGTCTCCTCTATCCTCTAAAGTTAAATTTCAGTCCTATATGACTTCCATACCTGTGTATGTTTCTAATAGTCAAACCAATAGTAGACTAATTCTGAACATTAGAACAATGTTATCTGTGATTTTAAAGTTGAATAGTTCTAAGTCTGACAAGAAGATTTTTAAACTTACTATTTTTCTTAGGAGTTTTTTCATGAGGAACCTCATGAAAAAGTAGCAGGAATATAACTACTACAAATAAGAACTCTCTATATATGAAATCATTTCAAGTACTGAATGTAATCATTTCTGTTTGGGCTTCTGAAATAAATATGCCAATGTTGCAGTTGAAGTTATAGCCACTGTAAGTGAAAAATTAAAACAGAATTTGGCAATCTTGTTCACCTATTTGTACAAATATACTTTCCATATGCAATCTAGGAAAATTTCCATATCATCAGTTTGTTAAATATTCAACAAATTAACTTCTTAAAGACTAAGTTGAAATCTGCATGACTGTTTCCTGTCAGGTACTTTCAATTTCCAAACTTCAAAACAAAGCATTGTCCATATTTAATAGGGAAATACACAGCTTTCTTTTATGTTCATCCTTTTAAGATTTTGTTGTTGTTGTTCTTTATAGCGGGCAAAAGAAGAAAGGCATAATTGGGAAACTAACTTTCTCCTCTTTTTCTTGTTTTATTTCATTTGTGCTCTCTCCCTTCTTTATTTATATCTCTCAAAAGATTTCAATGTATAGTAACACCTGCTGGGGTGGCAACAGCAGTTGAGCTTTGCCTGAAAGGTGCCCTGTGAGTGCTTAGAGTGACACCGATCACTGTCTGTATATTCCTTCTGCTGTTCATCGCCTCATTACACCTGGCATGAGAAGGTTGTCCCCAGTGAACTGTCTTCATGCCCACCACAGCAAGACCTAGAAACTTGGGGCTCTGGGCAGTTGTGCCCCTTCCCCAGCCCAGAGGAACTGAGAATAAAATCTTTGTCCTTCCACTACAGATGGCCAATAGACTGGAGTGCGCCAGTAATCTGAGAAGAGGCCAGGCTAATTTTAATTACAAATTGCTCCGTCACTTCAAGTTTGTTATCTCTCTATACCTGTAGTTCATGCAACAGACAGCTTAATATACATTATTTGAATCATCATCCAAACCTTCCCTGCTTCAGCACTTTCCACTTTTTCCTGGAAAGCCTGCACGTTTGTAGGGATTTATAACTGCGAGTGTCTGAAGTCAAGTTTCAGTTCTAGCAAATGTAGGGTAGATGCAACTTTAAAACAAACTGATCAGACATTGGAACAACAAAGACAAGAGGATTAAGGCAGTCTGTGAAGATGAAAGTATAAAGAGATCTTGGGAGAAAATAGCTTGAGAGGAGCTTTTTAAAAATCAAACTGAAAAACTCCCATCAGTTGGCTCGTACGTCTTTTAAAAAATCTTAGCAACATGTGCAAGGAGTGTTATTTATCAAGTCAAACCTTCCATTCTTTAAATATATTTTTAAAAAGGAAGTTACAGAAAAGTAGGTTCATAACCCTTCAGCAGTTTACCCAGTTATTTAACATTGTTGTCACTAGAAAACACAATAATTTGAGACTATTTTCCAGCAAAATTACATGGGACTGAACGGAAATCCATGTGCCCATGTGGAAATACTTAGTTGCTTCTCCTATATTGAACTTGTCTGTGCATTCATACAGAACTTATTACATATTCCTTGTTATGTATACATTTTTTTGTTTAACAATGCCAAAAAGTGATAACTTGGAGACTGAAAATTATACTGACAGTCACCTGTCATTCATTGTCCTTTATTCTGACAACCTCAGGCATTCAGGCATGGGTTTATGGGTTTTCCCCCCTTATGCTTTATTTTTAAAGGGCTTGGGGGATGGGAAAGAATATCAGAGGATTCAGTCTTGAATAGACTTTTGTTTTGCTCTTTCTTTTACCTCTTGACTGTGTCAAATGCAGTGTGTCTCTCATGCAGTTTCTCTCTTTAGAGAGCTTCGGCTGGGCCAGCTAGTTAGTATTCAGAGACAAGGCAAAGAGGATAAAATTCTCTCTGTTTGCTGAGACTGCAAATAAGCAATTAGACTAAAAGCAATGTATTGGAGAAAGAGGGCCATCACAGACATCATTGTTGACTGGAACCTGCCAATGTAACTTAAAAATTGTAAAAACTTCATAGCAGGGGAAACAGTCACTTAGAACCATACAAGTTGGTTAAGACACTAAGTCAGTATTTGCCACAGACCGTTTTGCTGTGTAATGTAGTCTGTGAACTGTAAGATTTTTCCATTAATCTTGTTTACTTATTGTAATGAGAAGCAAATGGGTGAAATTAGTAATGGTGATAGAAAATTCAACCTTTTATTGTATTTCATGTTATGAAAACATTTTCTAGATTGGCATCTGACTCCCGTTTTCATTTGAGCTCACTTTGAAGGATTGTAATGGAGGGCTGAAGGTTACAAACCATTTTATGTTTGACAAAACAATAACACCTAGCTTCTGCTGAATAGTTATATAAGATGTTTAAACAGTATATGCCAGCCATTTCCTGGGTATTAATGATGGTATGTGAAGTAATTCTTAAAACTCTCCTTCCTCCCTTTAATATAGAGATTTTATGCTGGGTTTTAACAACTGATACATTTCTTGGGCAAAACGTTCAAAAGCAGTCACTCTATTAAACTGGAATTATCCAATTCTGTTTTGAGATAGACCAATCTCCAGTAAGCCTTCAAGATCGCCCAACTGATGGGAGGTAGCAGGCAGACCTTCTCAATTTGATATATTTAATCCATATTTTTTCCTCTTTCAACCCCCATCCTTCCAAACCATGTTTCCTAAAAGTGGAGAAATGCTGGCCTGATGAATTTATTTTTACATATTCTAAGCCAGGAAAAAGAAAGGAATCTGGATTATTGACATTCTTTACCGGAACTACAGTAGACTAGAGTTAGCAGAAAAAACTGCTAATCATCACAGTTTTCGTGTTGGAAGCAATTTGTCTATAATTAGTAAGTTGATAAATACCAACAAAATGGGTGCTAAAATGAACAACTCTTGTGCTGAGAGACATTTGACTCTACATTACACTTTGCATTTTTACATATGCAGCATTACATTTTGTTACAAAGAGCGACAACTTTAATGGCAGCTAAAGCACTCTAATCTGTCTTCTGAAGGAAAGCAGACATACATCTTATTATAACAACTTCTTTTATAAAACATATCTGTTTTTTCAAGGAGTAAGCAATGCAAGGATAAGAAAAAATTTGCCTTTTAGTTATTTTATATAAAATGGTAGCAAAAGATGGAAGATTTGTTTTGCAAGATAATGAAATACCATAGCATAAAAGATTAAACAATACCACTGACTTAGAGTGTATGCTTCATTGGTAATACTAAACTCACACTTGTGTGTAGATATTTGATTTCTATATTTCATATAAAGTGCTTAGTATACTAAATGTTTCAACTCCATATATAATCAAACTCATGGCATTTTTTTTTGTCAATTCAAACAAGGAAGTTTGTGTGGTATACTAAAATGTGAGACAAATGTTTAATTCAAATAAACAAGATACAGTATCTTTGAAACCAAATAAATTTCATGTTTGATATGTTTTAATAAAACACGAACTTTTTAAGGCTCTAAATCACATAGGTGCATTATGCAATAAATAAAGGGATGTGATAGTTTTATAAGTAATATGCTAAAACTCTGACTCTCATAGTTATCAGAAAATAAATATTACAATAAATTTAACCTACATGACCTGATAGAACACAAGAGATTATCCTAAGAAAGAAATTGTGAGGGAATAAAGAGAAGTATTTATGCTAATGTTTTGGGAAAATACATCTTATTAATGTTTTTTTAATAGTAACAAATTTATAAACATAAATTGAGTAAGATTCTTATGTATAGCCACTTTACAGGTAACTTGATTAGCACATGTTGTTATCACAACTCTGAGATAGAGATCTTGCACTGTCTTCAAACTACAGACCATGTGGTAAATGGAATGACTGCTAATCATTCTAATAGAACTTTAAAATATACTCTTGGATTTCAATACATTTGAGTAAATTTGCTTTCCCTTACCCTTAAACCATATACCTTTGGTATTATTAAATACTGAATGAGATGGTATGAAATGACCACTGACTAAGTAAATGCATGCTTCTCCCCCCTCTTCTGAACATTCTATAGTGGGTGTTAAATTATGTAAGCCATTTCAAAGTCATGTAAACTATCCCAAATATGTCGAGAAGATGAAGAGGCTGCAATTCATTGTTTTTCAGCAATGAATCTACAATTAAGAGAACATTTTAAAGGTCCAAGTAGCTTAGTTTTCATTAACAGTTTGTATCAATAATTTCATACCATGAGTATTTTCCTTATTTTGAGAAAATTCATGTGAAGTATGTGTTTCATCTGATTTATTAATATTGTGTTGTTGTTATTGTTTTCCTTCATATTTATCCAGGTTGAAACTTGGGCTTCAGTTCATTGGGAATATATGCCTCTAATGATGATTTACTTATAAGATAGAATAAAAAATCATAGTTTACATGTAACTTGTTCACACTATACTACCTGATTAAAAAAACTAAGTTAATATTTTCACATTTAAATTTAATTTTTGACTTCTTTGGAAAAGCCTTTATTTTACTCACTTTCCAAAATCAAGAACAATGTATTTAAAGAGAGTACCTAAGCATCTTGAATCTAATTCAAATTTGCTGCCATTTTTTCACCAATGTTATTTAATTTATTGGTGGTCATTTTCTTTCAACATATTACTTCGTTTAAGATGTAGCAATATTTTGTAAGTGTTGTATAACTTATCTTTATGGAATATTTATTCCTTTTTTAAACAAAGTTACATATAGTGAGCTGTAAGTCTTTCTTTGTGCTTGGTTTATTCCCAACCTTTTTTGCCATTCAGAAACAATGCTGACACATGCATGAAATGACAAACAGCATTAGTGTATTAAAGGAGTTTAACCAAGACCAAAGCACAGTCATATATTAAATTGTTTTTAAAAATACTGACCTAAGCACCTCAATGAGATGTTATTAGTAAAATTTGAAGAAGAAGAAAAAAGACATTTGGAAGGGAGATGTGCTCTCCTTTGAAGCCTGTATAATTGCTGATTTGCCATCATGTTTGCTTGCAATGCTTTTGTCAGATATTGCTTTGTGTCTCTTTGTCAGAGGAGAGGTTTTGAAGCCTTTTTTCTGCATCTGGGTGGCTGCTGTCAGGGCTCAGACCAAGCCTCCTGGGCTACAGCAATATGTCCAAAGTCCAAAATGCTTTTGGTAAAAAAACCTTTGAGCAGCCCCTCATTTCTACTCACGAGGTCAACACATATGTTTCAGTCCCACCCCACCCCCCAAAATCTAACATTTCAATGTCAGCTTCAAATACCATAACCATAACTTAGTGACAATTTTTCATTAAGACCTAGTGTTGCACTCTTGCCCATTCCCATACAGAATAAAATCTAATGTGACTATTATGTCATCTTTCCTGGTAAGTGGTGATTTTCTAGAATTTCATGATTTATAAAGCTTTTCTAAAAATGGTTGGCATTTCTAAGTAGAGGCTTCCTGACAGTCTTTACAGAGTAAGATGGAGCAAAAAGTTTATTTTTCATCCATTTATTCCTTCCTGAGAAGTTAAGTAAAAAGGTTATGGTAAAGCTTTTCATATCAGCCACCAAAAACAGGAAGAAAAATAATTATAAAGCATTGAATAATAGAACTATTTTCTGCAAAGATCCAGCTATGTGGAGAACTATTCAATTAGGCCGCACAGTTACTTCTAATGAGGGTTGTTGTGGAATAAGTGGAAACATCTGTTAGCCATGAACCACCACGGTGGCTCCACAAGGAAACACAGCCCTCTCTTCCATTGATTGGGACTGGTCTTCACAGAACATTCTTATTAGTATGCTTAGAACAGCCATGCAAATCTCTAAGCCAAATTAATTATTCTTGGCATTCCCAGGAGATAATCCTACGGTCATTTTTTACCAAAGGCAGGGAGCAGGGAACCCTTTCTCTGTACATATTTTATTATAGTAGGCAATGCCTAATTGTCCTACTGTATGTCACCCTATTTTACCAGCTACAGTGTGAATTCATTCCCATCTTCAACTTAAAAGTTTGAAACCCTCTAGTGACAGGAATATTAATGTGCCAACACTGTCATATCTATTTCAGCTCATACATATGCAATGTCTTTGTTTTCCAAGATTTATGTCAGACTTTGCTGAAGTGAGGTATTCTACCATTTTAGATAATAGCATGCCAAAGTGATGTTATCAGCCACATTCAGTACTCACTCAAGCAAACGGGAGGAGCATCCATTACTTCATGGCTTAAACTCATAGAAACAGTTATTTATCCTTATTTGATGAGAAAATCTTTCAGGGAGAAATGGTGTATTTTTAGAAGAAGATTATGGCCATACTGTGGATTATCTTTTAATTAAGAATGGATGATTTGTGCCCACTCTGCTGTAGCAAATGTCTTGCTGCTAATGAAGTTTAAAAAGACTTACTTTATTTAATTACAGCTAATCACCAGGGCAAAATGTGGAATTTTCTTTGATCCTACGTGTATTGTGGTAATCCCTTTGACAGATAGCATCTCCTCAAAATATTTTGAGTTTTTCGGTCGGTCACATCTTGTCAAAAGATGGAACCACCTTACATGAAAGAATTTCTTTCATTCCCTCTATATTTGCCTAAACTGGCTTTAAAATTACATGAAATTTTCTTAGAAATTTAGATGGCCTTTTAGACTAAGTGCTGAAGTCTTCATTAGCTGAACTTTTATTTTGTCCAATATTTAGACTGTTTTTTTGTTGTTGTTGTTCTTGTTCAATGATTCAACTAAGCCAACATGACTGGACATGCCAATGTACCAGGCACTGTGCTGGGCACTAAGAGTAGGAATATAAAGAGAACATAGGCCCACAACAAACCAACCTTTAAATATGAATTACCTGTGCTTACTGTCTACTACATTCAGTCCTTGTGATATAAATAGGTTAATAGGCTTTAAACACAGGGGTTGCTTTGTCTTTCATTTAAACCAGGACCTGTTTGTCTTTGATTTGGTTTGTTTCTAATCATCAGAAAAATTGTTTTGCTCTAGGCTTCTAAGATAAAGCAGGGTTATCCTTTTTGTTTTGCTTCCTTCTTGTCTCTTCCCTTTGGAATTAAGTACAATATGTTAAACCCCATTTTTTTAACCTTAGTCCTTCCTGAATCTCAAAGAAGTTATTTTAATAATACATACTAAGCCAGCCCTAATTCCAGGTTATATCTGTCTCTTATTTTTCATCTTTATAAACACCAGAAGTAATGATTTCCACTAAACATTAATACAAATTATTTGATATGCTTCCTAATAGTTACTATTTTTAATGTAAATTATATTTTTTCTGTAGTACAAGCCCATCCAGTATTTAGTGGTTTATGTTTTCAGTTTCAAAAAGATCATTTTTTTTTTCAAAAAAATTACCTTTTACTCCTTTTTCTGTGAATTGGCCTGTAATCTTCAGTGCATACGATTCAGACAATGTAGGTTGATTTGATGTAAAGGCCCCGAAGGGCAAGGTCTTGCCGGGTCCCTGAGAAAGAGAAGGTAAACTGTGGGTGAAGAGCAGAGGAGGAGGGCAGTAGAGACCTGTGTAGGGCAGAAGAGGGCACCAACCACTGCCCTACTCCACCCCACCTGCTGACACCCACTTATAGATAGGATCAAAAGAGCAACTGAACAGAGTAGATGGGTTGCTTCTATTTGGAAAATGAAACTTTTGTAAAATGACTACATTTAAAGTACTCAAAGAAAGAAATAGAGGTTTATGACATTACAACTAGCTTGTTTCAATAACATAAAAGTCAAAATCCAGCAGTTCCCCAAGAAAAGAATTCCCACTAAGGCAAATGATTCCTTTTGTATAGAACTATATAACCTATTAAATCACTTTTCTATCATTTTTAACTTAAAAAAAAAGAAAAAAAATTACCTGATCAGAACTATTTGCTTCCAATCTCCAAAAGTTTTCCATTTTGTTTAACAAATCTGAGTTTCTTTTGGTTTGCCAGAACTTGAGAAGATATAAAGATTTGTTGTCAAATTAGTGCACAGGTCTCTATCGCCCATTTAGGGTTCCATTACCACATAACCATGAAAACTCTCTTTACATTACCTTACATAAATTCCTCCCGTCATCCTTCATACTGCCCTCCACCCAGGTAGTATGTGACCTGCCACTTTACCCAGAACTCCCTGTTTCCTAGTAATAAGCATTTAGACTTACAAAAGTGATTAAAGTTGGAGGAACCTCTTTGAAAGTCCAATTCATGTATTTTTAGACAACCTAACCCTACACCCATGAGAACTGGAGGAACAACAACAAACAAAGCCCAGAGCAAATAGAATGAATGAAATAACTAAAATCAAAGCAGAATTAAATGACATTGAGACTAAAAGAACAATTCAAAGGATCTATAAATCCAGGAGCTGTTTCTTTGAAAAGATAAACAAAATCAACAAGCACTTACCCAGACTCATTAAGAAAAAAAGAGAGAGAGAACCCAACTAAATAGTCAGAAATGGAAGAGGAGAGATTACAACTGATGCCACAGAAATACAAAGGATTTTAAGAGATTACTATGAACAATTATATGCCAATACATTTGAAAACCTGGGTGAAATGGACAAGTTTCTAGAAAACTACAACCTTCCAAAACTGAATCAAGAATAAGCAGCAAGCCTGAACAGACTGCTAACAACTGGTAAAACTGAAGCAGTGATCAGAAAATTCCCAACACTCAAAAGCTCTAGACCAGACAGTTTCACAGGAGAATTTTATAAAACATTTAAGGAAGAGCTAGCCCCTATCCTCAGACTATTCCAAAAAATCCAAGAAGAGGGAAGACTACCAAACTCTTTTTATGATGCCAGCATTATCCTATTCCCAAAACCAGATAAAAATACAAGAAAACTGCAGACCAATATCATTGGTGAACACAGATGATAAAAACCTCAACAAAATATTGGCAAATTGCATCCAACAATACCATTACATTGCATCCTTGCACCATTAAAAAAAATCATACACCATGATCAAGTGGGATTCACCCAAAGATGCAAGGATGATACAATACTCAAAAATCAATAAACATAATACATCACATAAACAAAATGATCATATGATCATATCAATAGATGTGGAAAAAGCATTTGATAAGGCATAGCATTCATTTATGGTAAAAACACTCAGCAAGTGGGAGTAGACAGAGCATTCCTCAACATAATAAAGGCTGTATATGAGAGACCAGCAGCCAAAGTCATACTCAATGGGCAATAACTAAGAGCTTTCCCACTAAGATCAGGAACAAGACAAGTATGTCCGCTTTAACCCCTTCTATTCAACATAGTATTGGAAGTTTTAGCCACAGTGATCAGACAAGAAAAAGAAATAAAAGACACCCAAATTGGAAAGGAGGAAGCAAAACTGTCACTGTTTGCAGATGGCATGATAGTATACACAGAAAACCCTATAGACTCCACCAAAAAACTAATAAACCTAACAAGTGAATTTGGCAAAACAGAGGGATACAGATTCAATATTCAGAAATTGAAGGTATTTTTACATACCAACAATGAAATATCAGAAACAGAAATCAGGGGGAAAATCCCATTTGCTATAGCAACAAGAAAAATAAAGTACCTAGGAATAAACTTAACCAAGGAGGTAAAAGACCTGTACTCAGAAAACTATACAACACTGAAGAAAGAAATTAAGGAAGACACAAATAAATGGAAGCATACACCATGTTCACAGGTTGGAAGAATTAACATCATCAAAATGTCCATATTACCCAAAGCAATTTATAGATTCAACACAATCCCTATTAAAATACCAATGACATATTTCACAGAAATACAACCACCATTTCAAAACTTTATACAGAACCATAAATGACCCCAAACAGTCTCATCGATTTTGAGAAAGAAGAACAACGTAGGAGGGATCACAATACCTGATATCAAACTATATTTCAAGGCCACTATAATCAAAACAGTCTGGTACTGGCATAAGAACAGACACATAGATCGGTGAAATAGAATAGTGAGCCCAGAAGTAAATCCATGTCTCTATGGTCAATTAATATTCAACAAAATGGGCAGGAGCATAAAGTGGAGTAAAAATAGCCTCTTCATCAAATGGTGTTTGGAGATCTGGACAGCTACATGCAAAAAATGAAACTTGACCACTAACTTACACCATACACAAAAATAAAGTCAAGATGAATAAAAGACTCAAATAGAAATCATGATACCATAAAAGTTCTGGAGGGGAACATAGGCAGGAAAATGTCAGATATCCCATGCAGCAATATTTTCACTGATATGTCCCATAGAGTATGGAATGTATAGGAAAGAATAAACAAATAGGACTTCATCAAATTAAAAAGCTTTTGCACAGCTAAAGAAGACATCAGCAAAATGAAAAGGAAACCAACTATAGGGGAAAGTGTTTGCCAATGATACCTTGGACAAGGGTATGATCTTCAAAATATATAAAGAACTCATACGACTCCACTCCAGGAAGACAAACAGTCCAATTAAAAAATGGGCAAAGGAACTGAACAGACACTCCTCCAAGGAGGACATACAGACGGCCCAGAGACATATGAAAGGATGCTCAGCATCATTATCCATAAGAGATATGTAAATCAAAACCACAACACTTCATACCAGTCAGAATGCCCATCATAAACAAATCAACAAACAAGTGCTAGAGAGGCTGTGTAGAAAAGGGAACCCTGGTACACTGTTGGTGGGAATGCAGACTGGTGCAGCCACTATGGAAAACAGTATGGAATTTCCTCAGAAAACTAAAAATGGAACTGCATTTTGACCAAGCAATTCCACTGCTAGAATTATGCCCTAAGAATCCTGAAACACCAGTTCAAAAGAGCCTATGCACTCCAATATTCATAGCAGCACAATTTACAATAGCCAAGTGCTGGAAGTAACCTAAGTGTCCATCAGTAAATGAGTGGATCAAAAAATTATGGTACATTTACACAATGGATTACTATGGTGCAGAAAGAAAGAACAAACTCGTACCCTTCATGACAGCATGGATGGAACTGGAGAGCATTATGTTAAGTGAAATAAGCCAGGTGGTGAAAGACAGATACCATATGATCTCACCTATAAGTGGAACCTAAACAACAAAACAAACAAGCAAGAAAAATAGAACCAGACATGTGGAAATAAAGAACAAACTAACAGTAACCAGAGAGGCGGGGGAGGGGGATAATAGGACAAAGAAGGGGAAGTGTCTTCCAGAAATATGTATAAAGGACCCATAGACAAAGACAAGGGGGGTGGGAGGATCGAATGTGGGAGGTGTGGGTGGTAGTGTGGGGGAGAGTAATGGGGGAAAATGGGGACAAATGTAATTGAACAATAAATTTTTTTTAAATTAAAAATTTAAAGAGATTAAACATTCTCAAGTAGGAGAAGCAAAACAGAATTTGCAGTTAGTTTCTGTGATATATTAAACATCTGCAGTTTTATCTCTCCACTCAAATGTCAGGTTGTGCTGAAGTCATATTCTAATAACATCTGCACATTACTGATAGCTTCTGCTTTATTCCTCATGGTCTGCTGATGAGAGATTCTTTAACATCCCTTCAGATATCAAGATCCCACTTGGATTTCTTTGCTTGTGACAGACCTAAAGGTAGTCTCATTTACATTTGCGAAAATTTCACACTATAGGAAGATATTTTCGGTTTGATGTTTCATCCCTTCCTTTTTTTATCTGGATACTAGTTTTAGCTTTTGAAATGAATGTCGATCTCAAAATAGATTTCCCATGAAGTATATTTTGTCTGATTTTTGAAACACTATGTCTACAGCAGGGAATTTTTCCCAAAACAAAATTTCAACACGGAATGGCACCTCTGCTTCCACTTGCACTGCAAGAACAGCTATGATGCCTTGTAGGCGATAGGTGGTTTGGCATTCAGTGATGCAGTAGGTTCCCGCTATTTCAAAGGTCAGGTAGTGACAGGATCTGATCTGCTCCTGCTTTGGTAATGACCCCAATTACATTGGAGCTGAGTAAATAGTCAATAAACAATGGCATAAACATATGTTGAAAAAGTGCTTGTCTTACATTTCCAAGATTTGGCAAGCCCCTCTCCTGTTCCAGATAACTCTGAAAATTTAGAAGTTTTAGAATAAAATATCATGAAAAGTAATATAGGGTATCTATATAAATAATCTTAGGATAGCTGAAAGAATTAATGTTATTGCTGAATACATCTTTGTTGATGCAGCTTGCAGTGTTTAACAGCAATGTATATGATAACTTTAAAGAGCCTAATTACCTGTAAATTTCAATTTATTTGGTTTTAGTATTAATTACCTTGACCAATTCAGAGGAGATTTTTCTTTCCCAACCTGGGATTCATAGAGTTTAGTAAGCTGTTTTATTGACATTCTTTTAATATTTGCAATGAGAAAGCATATCCTTTTTAATTTTTAAATATTTGAAGAACTCTTCAATATATCATTTATTTCTAATGTAATTCTTTTGTGGTTAAACATGCTCTATAAGAATTCTTTCTATTTTTTTCTAGATTTGTCAAGACTGTTTGGTTCATCCTATCATCTACCTCAGTGACCTTCCCATGTGTAATTTAAAAGAATCTGCCTTCTGCAGTTTTTGATAGAGTGCTCTGAAATACTATTTAAGCCAAAAGTGTTGATTGTGTTGTTCAAATTTTCTATATCCTGGTTGTTATTTTTGTCTACATATTCTCTCAATTATTGAGAGTAAAATATTTAAAAAATGGCCAAGTATGATTGTGGATTTTATTATACCTTCTTTGTTTCATTGATTATTTTCTCTTTCTTTCTTTTATTATTCATTTGTTTGTTTCTTTGTTTGTTTATGTGTTGTTCAAGTATAATTGTCTCATATTTACCCACCACACCTCCTGCCCCACCCATGCCTGACCCTGACCCTCAAACCTACCTTCTTTGGTTTTGTCCATGTGTTCTTTATACATGTTTCTCCATGATTCTTCCCCTATTTTCCCCCATTATCCCTCTCCCCACATCCCTCTGGTTACTGTCAGTTTGTTCTTTGTTTCAATGTCTCTGGTTATATTTTGTTCACTTATTTGTTTTGGCCATTAGGTTCCACTTACAGGTGAGATCATATGGTATTTGTCTTTTACTGCCAGACTTATTTCACTTAGCATGATGCTTTCCAGTTCCATCCATGCTGTAGGGGCTTCTTCTTTCTTTCTGCTGGGTAGTATTCCATTGCATAAATGTACCATAGCTTTTTGATCCACTTATTTACTGATGGGCACTTAGGTTACTTCCAGCACTTGGCTATTGTAAATTGTGCTGCTACGAACATTGGGGTGCATAGGTTCTTTTGAACTGGTGTTTCAGGATTCTTAGGGCATAATTCTATCAGTGGAATTGCCTGGTCAAAATGCAGTTTCATTTTTAGTTTTCTGAGGAAATTCCATAGTGTTTTCCATAGTGGCTGCACCAGTCTGCATTCCCACCAACAGTGTACTAGAGTTCCCTTTTCTGCACAGCCTCTCTAGCACTTGTTTGTTGATTTGTTTATGATGGCCATTCTGACTGGTGTGAAGTGGTATGGTTTTGATTTGCATAGCTCTGATGGCTAGTGATGGTGAGCATCCTTTCATATGTCCCTGGGCCCTCTGTATGGATTTTGAGGCTCCTTTATTAGGTGAATACACATGTAAGATATGTTTTCCTGATGAGCTGATCCTTTTATCAGTATGAAATGCCCTCTTCATTTCTGGCAATATTTCTTTTCTTGAGGCCTACTTTGTCTGATATTAATATAACCACATAGCTAGGAAACAGAGATTTTATTTTTAAGTGTCTGGCTCCTTTTATAGGTCAAATATTTAGAAAGAGTGCATTAGCTTACCTGTCACCTTGATTCCTATAAAGCTCAACCACAGGGGAGAGCTTATCCTTTCTCAGGACTAAGTTGTAGCTTCTGAAACAGGAGCAGCTAGAGACAGAAAAATTAAACTACATGAAAAATGAGTGAGGATATGACATAAAATAAATCAGAATACAATCTTTATTACCTAGCAAATTTATATCTGTAATTTTAGAATTATTTTTAAAGGTTTATTTTTATAAAATTTTTAATTTTTTTTATTTTTAAAGATTTTTATTTATTTATTTTTAGACAGGAGAAGGGGGGAGAAAGAGAGGGAGGGAAATATCAATGGGTAGTTGCCTCTCTTGCGCCCCCTTACTGGGGACCTGACTAGGAATCAAACTGGCAACCCTTTGGTTCACAAGCTGGCACTCAATCCACTGAGCCACACTAGCCAGGGCAATACTTTTAGAATTATTTTAACATTTTCTGGTATTTTTAATTCAGTTATGAGATGGCATGGGTTGAATAGTATCTCCCTAAAATGCATGACCACTCAGAACCTCAGAAGGTGACCTTATTTGGAAATAGAGCATATATATAATCAAAAATACAATTGTATCTGATTTCCCCCACCCCCTTAGATAACACGATTCTTCCTTTGAACTCACATGGGGGAATATTTTTATGGATTTTTTAAAAAGTACAATTATATAGTGTTTATATATTCTTATAGTAATTCCACATTAAGTATGATCAAAGAAATACATTAAATATGCTACTTTACATATCAAGTAACCTTGACAAATACAGAGGAGAAAGCATAAAATAACATTAGCAAAAATATTAATAAAATACAAATCAATCCAGAGAACTTCTAATTTTGTGGGGAAAATCTCTTCAGAGGAGATTATCAAGGTAATATCTCCAAAATACATAAAACACAAGTTCCCAAATTGAATCTTGACTGAATTTCCCAGTCTCCAGAAAATCCTGGTTCTTTATGTGTAATAGAGGAAAAGAAGACTTCCAGATGTAACTTTATCTTGTCACTTTTTAGTTATATTTAGACAGAAATCTGAGGCAAGTCGACCCATTAATACCGCTGCAGTGTTGATTCTTGCTTTTCTCCCTGAGTGGTGGGACGCTGGCAGAGCATACTATGCAATTTCCTTCCCAATGCACTTTCTGTCACAGCCCTTATCAGATAAAGCTTACAATTTAGTTACAAGTGTTTGCCTGTGTTAGGTATGAAGTCTACATGCCTTTCACCTTGTAAGTGCTTGAATTAACTTCTGGATTTTGTTATGTGAATAATTGAGATCCCCTAATTCCAGAAGTTGCCAACTACTATAACCATTCCAGGACTTGACTTTGAGGTAGTTGGCATGTAAATTCTTTCAAGGATACTTCCATTCTCAGAATTTACAGCCTACATCCATGATTCTTTCAAGACATTTTAAATGTACAGTTCTGACCAAACCAGCAGATATTTGGAAGATAAATTAAATACCTGATTCTTTCATGAAAATATTTGCATCATATGCTCTTTTACTGTGATCTGTGGTGACTTACACCAATCTAAATACTAATTTTCTCCTCTAGTTTGTTGGTTTCAGAGAAAATAAAGAGTTTAATTGCAAATTCTCCAACTCTATTGATAAGATTCTATTTGATATTTTCTCTTTACCAAGTTTCTTGGATTCCCATAGTCTCCCAAACTCTCTTCCTACTTCTCAGATTCCATCACTATGTTTTCCTTTTCTCCTCAACAATCTTGGGTTTCTTCTCAATGATCTTTCTAAGCTGTTTTCTCTCTTTTATAGTTTTTAAAATGACTTTGAAAATAGTCCCTTACACACCATAGACATGCAATAAAAATGTATTGAATGCAAGGTAGGAAATGAGGGCTGTAAATGAGGAACACATGAAGTGGTAAATGAGAGGGAGCAAAGGGAAAAGTTACTTCCAGCTAGAGAGAATGAGAGAAAACGTCAGACAGAATTTAAATTTTTACCGGGTCTTGTGGTATGTATAGAATTTGGGAATACAGGAATGGTAAGAAGAAATCTCCGACAAAAAAAATACAACATAAGAATATAGAAAATATCCTATAAACAGTAACAATTGAAATGTGGGTAGGGTAAATTTTAAGATGAACTTGAGTGATGATAAATATTTGGAAGGTCCAGATCTAGATTATTTAATGGCAATCAGTGTAAAGTTCAGACTTTATTATTCTCCTAATAATAGGAAATATTCTGAGTGTTTCAATAGGAGTCTTTCTTGCATCTACATGTACTGTGAAAACTATGTGTGAGATGGCTTCATAGAAGGAAAAGAAGGTGGGATTACTTAGGAAATCATCAGATGGTCTAGGTGAATGACAAGCCATGCTGCCCGGAACCAGCCTGTACTGGCTGTGGGAGCGAACCGATAAGTTTTCAGGATTTTTGTAAGTCAGTTTATACATACAATCATTATTAAAAATTAAATTATGTATGTTTACAATTAAATGGTTTTTATTAAAAATAAAGGTAAAAATATGCAAAACTTCTCAGCCCATACATAATTTCTTATGATCACTAGAAAACCAAGTAATTATATCTTCCATGTTGCCCTTTTAAAAGAATTTACAATTGTATTTCCAATGATGTCATGCATTTTGTCTATGACAAAATGAACATATTATCTATGACTTTGAGGTTATGTGCATCTTTATGGTGCAAATAATATGAAATGATGTCCTATTACACATCTCTTCTCAGCTCAGGGTTTAATGACAGTATGGATGGTAGCTCGAAATCAGTCACTATGGGACTATCTTACACTACAGCTATTGACAACTATTACAATCATGACTTGATTTATTGTTCTGTTGCTTGTCTAGATTTAAGAAAATAATGGATGAAATTATAATAATGTAGATTAAACTTAACAATGTGTCATGTCTTTAGTTATTACATTGTGAACAACAAAGAAATCCATGGACTATACTTCTAATAAAAACTATCCAGAAGTTGTTCATGTCATTAGTAAATAAGTGAAGTTCCAACATATATCTTTACTTTTCTGTCATCAGTTGCAACCATAAGTTGGCTGGCTGTGGGTAAAAAAAATATTTAGCAAATATCAACAAAAGTCTTCCGTGAAAATCAATTGTATCTATGGAATTTACAATAAAGAGCATAATGCACTTTATTATAATTTTAATTGATGCTACATATCCTTTATATTTATAAAATTTAAAATAAACATATGTATTTTTGTGTGCACACATATATATCCACATTTTGGGGAGGGGAGCTGGGATGACATTACACACTGCAGGCAATACAACGTTAGTAGTAGCAATGCGGAAAAAAAGGATACTTACAAAACAATATTTGAAGGTGAGAATACAATAAAAATGAATTAAATGTAAGGGGATGAGTAGTGATTCAGAGACGTGTGATGTTCTTGGGGTGTTGATGTTATATAATTTGGGAAAATATAAAGCAGAGGTAGAAAAGACTTAAGAGAAATAAGAGTTCAGTTTTTTACTATTATATAGATTTAGGAGTTATCTGCACTGAAAATAGTGAAGGAAACTCAGACTCTATTCTAATGAAACACAGTTTAGAGAAAAAGACAGCAAAACCACAATTGTACTAGTGTATATAAAGTGCTATGGTAAAGGAAGTCACCTTATACTAAGAGAGCTAAGCAGAAAAAGAGGAAAAAAGTTATAAGAGGCTGACAAACTCCATGTACTGCCTCATGCCCTGAAGGAAATAGTACATTTGATGAATAGATATGGCCAGAGTGAAAAGTACATGGAGGAAAGAAATGAGGTATGGACGCAAGGTAGAAGTCTTCTGTGACAAAAAGCTTGAACTTCACATGTTTGACAGCACTGTGGAGGATGAATTGAAAGGGTGAAAGTTTGGGAATAAGATCAAACAGAAGTCTTTCAAAGCAATTTTAGAGAAATGCTAGAGCCTTGAACTTGGGTAGCAATAGAGAAGTGGAAACTTAGTTAAAATCACAATTACTTAGTGACTGGCTATTTAAGTGAGAAGGGTCCAATGACCTCAGGTTTATGTTTTGATTCAATAGATGGGTAGTCCTGCCTTTTATTTAGCTAGGTAGCATAATTATATAATAAACCATATAAACCAGGATATATTTGAGAACTAAAGAGGATGCTAAAAATAATAGAAATAACAGAATTTTAAAGTCATTTTGGGACTTTTGGCTAAGATGGAAGCATAGGTAGATACACTGTGCCTCCTAGCACAACCAAAACAAGGACAACAACAAATTAAAAAAAAAACAATAAGAACTAACAGAAAAATCAAACTGTATGGAAATCTGACAACCAAGAAGTTAAAGAAGAAACATTCAACCAGACTGGTAGGAAGGGCAGAGATGGGCAGACGGGTAGAGAGGACAGGTGGCAAGGCAGCAGCTGGAGGACCAGGGCAGGCAAGGTGGCTGGTGGGCCAAGTGAGGCAGCAGCTGGCGGACTGAGTGGTCCCACATTCCAGTGCAGATAAACCTGGAGGAACAAGTGGGGAGTGAGACAGACCACGCAACCCAGGGTTTCAGTGTGGCGAAATAAATCCTCAAAAATCTCTGACTGAAAACACTTGTGGTGGTTGAGGCAGCAGTAGGAGAAACTCTCAGCCTCACAGGAGAATTCACTGGAGAAACCCACAGGGTCCTAGAATGTACACAAATGCACCCACCTGGGAATCAGCACCAGAAGGGCCCAATTTGCTTGTGGATAGTGAAAGAAGTGACTGAAAACCAGCAGAGAGCAGAGCAAGTGGCACTATTCCCTCTGAGACCCTTTCCCCACATACAGCATCATAAAGCAGCCACGTGGGTTGCCCTGCCTTGGTGAGCACCTAAGGCTCCACCCCTTACTACATAACAGGTGTGTGGAAACCAAAAAAAGGCCCAAATGAAAGTACAGTTCAAAGCTCCAGAAAAAATACAACTAAGCAACGAAGAGATAGCCAGCCTATCAGATGCACAGTTCAAAACAATGGTTATCAGGATGCTCCAGGAAATCAATGGGTACTTCAACAGCATAAAAAAGAACCAGGAAGCAATAAAGGTCACATTATGTGAAATTAAAAAAAAATTACAGGGAACCAACAGTGACAGGAAGGAAACCAGGACTCAAATTACCGGTTTGGAGCAGAAGGAAGAAAGAACCATTCAACAGAACAGAATGAAGAAACAAGAATTCAAAAAAAAAAAAATGAGGAGAGGCCTAGGAACCTCCAGAACATCTTTAAATGTTCTGACATCCAAATCATAGGGGTGCCAGAAGGAGAAGAGGAAGAGCAGGAAATTCAAAATGTATTTGAACAAATAATGAAGGAGAACTTCCCTAATCTGGCAAAGTAAATAGACTCTCAGGAAATCCAGGAAGCTCAGAGAGTCCCAAAGAAGTTGGACCCAAGGAGGAACTAAGCAAGGCACACCATAATTACATTAGCCAAGATTAAAGATAAGGAGAGAATCTTAAAAGCAGCAAGAGAAAAGGAGACAGTTACCTACAAAGGAGTGCCCACAAGACCATTAGCTGATTTCTCAAAAGAAACCTTACAGGCAAGAAGGGGCTGGAGAGAAGTATTCCAAGTCATGAAAGGCAAGGACCTACATCCAAGATTACTCTATCCAACAAAGCTATCATTTAGAACAAAAGGGCAGATAAAGTGCTTCCCAGGTAAGGTCAAGTTAAAGGAGTTCATCATTACCCAGCCCTTATTATATGAAGTGTTAAAGGGACTTATCTAAGAAAAATATCAAAAATATGAGCACTGAAATGACAACAAACTCAAAGCTACTAACAACCGAACCTAAAAAAACAAAAACAAAAACAAACTAAGCAAACATCTAGAACAAGAACAGAATCACAAAAATGAAGATCACATGAAGGGTTATCAGTGGGGGAGTGGGAGAGGGAGAGAGGGAGAAGAGGTACAGAGAATAAGTAGCATAAATGGTAGGTAGAAAATAGACAGGAGTGAGGTTAAGAATAGTATAGGAAATGTAGAAGCCAAAGAACTTATATGTATGACCCATGGATATGAACTAAAGGGTGAGAATGTAGGTGGGAGGGGGTGCACAGGGTGGAGGAGAATGAAGAGGGAGAAATGGGACAACCATAATAGCATAATCAATAAAATATATTTAAAAATAATAATAATAAAATAAAATCATTTTGCATTGACTAAAAACTTGCTTTTATTTTATTGGTGGAAGTATATAGTAGCTCTACTCAATAATAAATTTCAAAAATAAAATTATTTCTAAAAGTTACCACTTTTATTTTGATGACTAGAATATATTAGTTTGTTGGGACATAGCTACAAATTATATATGTACCCTGATGAATTCCACATACATTTCTGCTCCATTGTTTTTCTTAATTTGTTCAGAACAACGTTTTTACTATGATGCTGCGTTACTCCACAATTTGCTTTCTTATGATCACTGCAAAACCAAGTAATTATATCTTCCATGTTGCCCTTTTAAAAGAATTTACAACTGCATTTCCAATAATGCCATGCATTTTGTCTATGACAAAATGAACCTGCAAAAGCATTACTTGAATTCTGTAAGTTTGACAAAAAAGAATTGAACCCCTTTTGGAATGCATTTTCTATTTGATATGTCTGATAACACTGACATAAAATTGACATCATGTAACTATTTTCTTCTATTTGTGGGTTAAACACCACTTCATTTTTATATGTGGAAGTTATTTGGAATCAAAATTAGTAAAATTAATTGAGATGAGTAGTCATCTAATCTAAATAAAGCTCATGTTTGAAAAAATAATATATAAACACATGGTCTACAAATGCAAGGCATAAGTAGTTTACTTTAAACCCAGCTTCCAAAAGGTATTTCTTAACTTTTGCAATATATACTCATGTTGTTTTAGCAAATTTTCATATTCAATTTACATGTAGAGTTTTGTTCCCTGATGGTGGTGGATGATAAATGTCAGCAAACTTTTTGTGCAAATTATACAGTCTACATCAAAATATCTTGAGATACGGAAAACCAGTAGTGATTTGTTCAACAAACATGTACTTTCATTTTTTAAATTTTTATTTTTTGCTTAAAAAGAAGTATGTTGCAAAATTTATAAGTATTATCAAAAATAAAACAGTTTAATGGTTATAAATTTGTGCCATATAATAAATACCAACATCATTCTAGCAAGAGTATTTAAATTACTCTTTATGCTATCCATGGCAGGTTTGATCAGCCTTTACAGCCTGCCTTGTACACCCAACTTATGATTGGCCATGCTTCATATTGGCCTCACTGATTGATGTCTCCAAGAATCTCATGGACCACTGTACGGGCTCTGGCACAATTGGTTTGTATACCAAATATCCTTAGGAGTATCAGAGTGGAATACCCTTCCTTGCATGGGTATCACATGCATTTGGCTGGTTTTAGAGTAAATAGAAGTTTAGGCACTTTAAATATGGCTAATATTTGTGTCTTGCACAGAACAAATCATGGTGCCTTAACACATTATCTCTCATTGATAATAAATATTCATGCAATTATTAAATTTGTTAATTAATGAATTAACTGCTACCTATTTTCAATAATCCTATAATCCCCACCATAATGCTAGTGTTAGCTTCTAGGAACAAGGCATCTTGTGGCAAAACTGTTGATTCCCTAAATATTCCATCAGGAGTCTAACCTACTTTAATCAGAGCCTTCTAGCTTGCTTACTTCAGGAAGAACAAAATCCTTTAAGCAGAGAAATTCTGAAAAGCACATTAATGTCAAAGTTTTCTGCTTGTTGCAAAGGAAGCATTTCAAGTATGTGTCTCTACTAGTTTCCTACAGGAAAGCCATTCTCCATTTCTTGACATATTAATTTATTGCTAGCCATCTTTGAGGATAGCTTTGTGCCACTTATTTTAATCCCACTTACTGAACATTTACATCATCTGAAAACATGTTATGCAGAGAACAGTTAAAACAGAGGTGATTATATCTATCTGGACATTTATTTGCTGTTGCAAAACACTCCCTCCAAACCAAAGTCCTAAGGCACATAATGACATAAACACAAAACTATACAGGAGAAGCTATAAAGTGTAGCTCTTAATGTTAGACTTAATACAGGACATCAGAAGTTACTATGAGTGCTTGTGGGATCAAACCATCTAGTCTAGAATCCTGGTGCTGTCTGGCTCTGCCTGTGATTTTTGGAAGTTAGTAAACTTTCTACCTTTTGATCCTCAAACTTACCTCCCAGGGCTGCTGTGAGGATAAAATAATGTAATCCAAGTAGTTTTTTTAGCCCAATACTTTGTTACAAAAATGTTAACTACTATTATTTTTATTACTATGAAATGTGTTTGCCCTAAGATTCAGAGCAAAGATAAAAGCAGATAATGATGTGTGAAGGTATCTATTCAAAGAGCAGCTGCAAGATCCTCAGTCAGGGTCACCACAGGTACCCTCAGACTCCACACCACACAACTCTGCTTCACATCTGGGCATTAAGGTTTCAAAATGTAAATTGAAGGTGTCTATGGTCTCTTTGATACAAAATGTGTATGTGATATTTTGTTTTTCAAACATAATCACACCACCAGTCAATCATCTGTAGATTATGTCCTTTGAATCCCATGTCCAAACAGTAGAATTGAATTGGAACTGAATTTCATGATGAATGAATAAATGCAGTTTTTTCATTGTTGTCTTTGAGATTCCCAGCCTTCCATTTATGTTCTTCTTTCCTCCTCTCAATGGTAATTTGACCACAAATGGAGCAGCATTGAATCTCTAAGTTTCTTTCTACTCCCCCACCCCATTCCCCACACATTCATAAAAAAAAAAAAAAAAAAAAAAAGAAGAAATCTGATATCTGTCATCTATAGATATTAACTGACTGACTGATGACATTTGAGTGTGAATAAGTTTCTCTAAATGCCTAACCATAGTCAGGCCTGTGTATTTTGAGCTTCCTTCTCTCTAATTATGGAATGAAAAACTGTATCCTTGTTAAAGCAATTTTAGATATGAGAGAAGTAAGGCAAGAATGGTTTTGAGAGGTAAGGCCTCCATCCCCCCACCCCCACACTAAAGGTAAATATGCCTGTCTTCCTTCAGGATAATTGTATGTATATTTAGAAGGGACAAGAGGTCTCTCCTTAAAATAGCCTTTTAATCATTTAAGAAAAATGGGTTCCAAAGGGGCTATTAGATACCTCTTCCTCAGTGCCTGATTGGTACTGTTTCCTGACCTCAGGGCTGGCCTGAAGCCGTGCCACCCAGGACAAGTGTGCTTGTGAAATCTCTTTTACAGAAGCCTCACTTGCTTCCAGATAAGGTCAGACAATGGGGCTGGAAGGCACGCCCGCTAGAGTAAAATAGGTGGTCAGATGAAGTAGCTAGAGGCAGGCTGTGGTTTGAGTTAAGAGCAGGAGTCAGCTTCATGATTGTGCTCAAAAGATGTGAAGTGGAGATCCCAGCTCTCTGAACTTTTTATTTTATTTTTTTAATTTTTATTTTAATTGTTGTTCTTGTACAATTTTCTTTTACTCCCATCCCAGCCCTTACCAAATCCCTCCCATTTCCGACCCCCCTAACTTTTGTCCATGTGTCCTTTCTACTTGTTGCTCTAAACCCTTCATCTTTTCCCCTGAAATTCCCTCCCCTCTCCCTTCTGGTGACTGTCAGCCTGTTCTCAATTTCAGTGTCTTTGGTTATATTATGCTTGTTTGTTTGTTTTGTTGATTAGGTTACTCTTAAAGGTGAGATCATATGGTATTTGTCTTTCACCGCCTGGCTTAGTTCACTTAGCATAATGCTCTCCAGTTCCATCCATGTTGCTGTGAAGGGTAGGAGCTCCTTCTTTCATTCTGCTGCATAGAATTCCATTGTGTAAATGTACCATAGTTTTTTGATCCATTTATTTACTGATGGGCACCTAGGTTGCTTCCAACACTTGGCTATTGTAAATTGTGCTGCTATGAACATTGGGATGCATAGGTTCTTTTAGATTGGTGTTTCAGAGTTCTTAGGATATAATCCTAGCAGTGAAATTGCTGGGTCAAAAGGTAGATCCATTTTTAGTTTTCTTAGAAAATTCCATACTGTTTTCCATAGTGGTTGTGCCAGTCTCCAATCCCAAAAACAGTGCACTAGGGTCTCATTTTCTCCACAACTTCTCCAACACTTGTTGTTTGTTGCTTTGTTTATGATGGCCATTCTGACTGATGTGAAGTGGTATCTCATCATGGTTTTAATTTGCATCTCTCTGATAGCTAGCGATATTGAGCATCTTTTCATGTGTCTCTGGATCCTCTGTATGTCCTCCTTGGAGAAGTGTCTGTTCAAGTCCCTTGCCCATTTTTTAATTGGTTTGCTTGTCTTCTTAGAATGGAGTAGTGTAAGTTCTTTACATATTTTGGAGATTAAACCCTTGTCTGAGGTATCATTGGCAAATATGTTTTCCCATACAGTCAGTTCTCTTTTTATTTTAATACTGTTTTCTTTAGCTGTGTAGAAGCTTTTTATTTTGATGAGATCTCATTTGTTTATTCTTTCCTTTATGTCCCTTGCTTTAGGGGACATATCAGTAAAAATGTTGCTACGTGAAATATCTGAGATTTTCCTGCCTATGTTCTCCTCTAGGACTTTAATGGTGTCACAGCTTATATTTAAATCTTTTATCCCCTTGAATTTATTTTTGTGTATGGTGTAAGTTGGTGCTCGAGTTTCATTTTTTTGCAGGTAGCTGTCTAGTTCTCCCAACACCATTTGTTGAAGAGGCTATTTTTACTTCATTTTATGTTTCTGCCTCCTTTGTCAAATATTAATTGACCATAGAGAATTGGGTTTATTTCTGGGCTCTCTGTTCTATTTCACTGGTCCATGTGTCTGTGTTTATGCCAGTACCAGGCTGTTTTGATTACAGTGGCCTTGTAATACAGTTTGGTGTCAGTTATTGTGATCCCTCTTACTTTGCTCTTCTTTCTCAAAATTGCTGCAACTATTCAGGGTCATTTATGGTTCCATATAAATTTTTGAAGTGTTTGTTCTATGTCTTTGAAATATGCCATTGGTCCTTTAATAGGTATTGCGTTGAATCTGTAAATTGCTTTGGGCAGTATGGGCATTTTGATTATATTAATTCTTCCGATCCATGAACATGGTATATGCTTCCACTTGTTTGTGTCTTCCTTGGTTTCTTTCTTTAGTGTTGTGTAGTTTTCTGCATACAGGTCTTTTACCTCCTTGGTTAGTTTTATTCTTAGGTATTTTATTTTTCTTTTTGCTATATCAAATGGGATTTTTTTTCTTAATTTCTGCTTCTGCTGTTTCATTGTTGGTATGCAAAAATGCTTTGATTTCTGGATTTTGACTTTGTATCCTGCTGTTTGGCCAAATTCATTTATTAGGTCCAGCAGCTTTTTGGCCAAGTCTATAGGATTTTCTATGTACACTACCATGTCATGTGTAAACAATGATAGTTTTGTTTCCTCCTTTCCAATTTGGATGCCTTTTACTTCCTTTTCTTGTCTAATTGCTGTGCTAAGAATTCCAATACTATATTGAATAGAAGTGGTGAAAGTGGACAACCTTGTCTTGTTCCTGATCTTAGTGGAAAAGATTTTAGTTTTTGCCCATTGAGTATGATGTTGACTGTAGGTCTCACTTATATGCCCTTTATTATGTTGAGGAATGCTCCCTCTATTCCCACTTTGCTGAATGTTTTTATCATAAATGGGTGCTGTACCTTATCAAATGTTTTTTTCCCCATGTATTGATATGATCATGTGATTTTTTTCTTTCCTTTTGTTTATGTGATATATTACATTTACTGATTTGGAAATGGTGAACCATCCTTGCATCCCTGGGATGAATCCCACTTTATCATGGTGTATGATCTTTTTAATGTATCATTGGATGTTGTTTGCTGATATTTTGTTGAGGATTTTAGCATCTATTTTCATCAGCGATATGGGCCTGAAGTTTTCTTTCTTTGTTGTGTCTTTATCTGGTTTTGGGATTAGGAAGATGTTGGCTTCATAAAAACAGTTTGGGTGTCTTCCATCATTTTGGACTTTTTGGAACAGTCTCCGAAGGATAGGGGTTAATTCTTCCTTAAATGCTTTGTAGAATTCTCCTGTAAAACCATCTGGTCCAGGGCTTTTGTGTGTCAGGAGTTTTTTTGATTACTGCTTCTATTTCATCTGTTGTTATTGGTCTGTTCAGGTTTTCTGCTTCTTCTTCATTGAGTTTTGGAAGATTATATTTTTCTAGAAACTTGTCCATTTCACCTAGGTTTTCAAGTTTCTTGGCATACAGTTCTTCATAGTAATTTCTTACAATCCTTTGTATTTCTGTGGTGTCTGTTGTAATCTCTCCTCTTTCATTTCTGATTGTGTTTATTTGAGTCCTCTCTCTTTTTTCCTTGATGAGCCTGCTTAAAGGCTTGCCAATTTTGTTTATCTTTTCAAAGAACCAGCTCCTGGATTCATTGATCCTTAGAACTGTGCTTTTAGTCTCTATGTCCTTTAATTCTGCTCTGATGTTGGTTATTTCCTTCCTTCTACTTGCTCTGGGCTGTCTTTGTTGTTGTTCCTGGAGTTCTTGTAGGCATAAGGTTAGGTTGTTTGCTTGAAATGTTTATATCTTTTTTTAGGTAGGCCTGTATCACTATGAACTTCCCTCTCAGGACTGCCTTCACTGTGTCCCATAAGTTTTGGTTCATTGTGAGTTCATTTTCATTTGTTTCCAGAAACTTTTTGATTTCCTCCCTAATTTCATTCTTGACCCATTCATTGTTTAATAACATGCTATTCAATATCCATAATTTTGTGGATTTGGGGCTTTTCCCCTTGGGGTTGGTTTCTAGTTTCAGTCCCTTGTGGTTGGAGAAAATGCTTGGTATGATTTCAATTTTCTTGAATTTGTTGAGGTTTGTTTTGTGTCCTATCATGTGGTCTATCTTTGAAAATGTTCCATGTGCATTTGAAAAGAATGTGCATTTTGCTTCTCTGGGATGAAAGTTTCTGTATATAATAAGATGTTCAAGGAGCCCAGAGCAGACATCAGGAAGAAATACAGGTCATCAGTAGAAGGAAGTGGGGACATAATATTCAAAATCAGGGTCCCAGACAAAACTGTGGTATTTGAGAAGAGTACAGAATAAAAGTGCTGGTTTGGCAACCAAGACTAGAGGAATTGTTGAGATTTTAGTCCCTGGAAAGAGTTGCTACCTTGAACTGAGGCAAAAAGGTCCTATACTCTATGCTTTAGAGAATTATTTTGGACTCCTCCTACATCCTTGCTACTTCATGTAGAACAAGGGGTACACTATACTAAGGAGACATGCCCATCTGGAGATTGTGCCCATCCTTCTTAACTCTGTTCAGAGGACTCTGAGCCTGCTTCTGGGCGCTGAACAGGAACTTTCCTTATTCATTCTTTCAGGAACTGACAGCACTTCGTGGGTGGGCATCATTAGTCTTGAGCTGTAGCTATGAGGTGACTATTGGGGAAAGGGGAAAGAGGAACAGAGCTGAAATTTGGACTGATAGCTCTAATATCTTCTTACCTACACAAAGACCCCTCAAAATGCAGAATGAAGCTGGTACTGGAATGAGAAGGGTAAATAGCCAGAGGGCACTCATTTGTGTTCTTGGCCTGGTGGTGTTCATTAAACTCTCTGACCAAAGAAAACATTGACCCCAAAGCTTGAGATCTCCTTGAACTTCCAGGCAAGAATGTTATAGGTAACCAGGTTAGTGGACTCTAAGGATAAAGAATCAATAAATCATGTGCTTACTACAGTAGAAGGATCAATCCCCTGCTCCTTTCCTAATCATAGCCCTTTCTCAGGGGTTATGAATTACCAGGATTTTCAATGAACAGAGTGTTACTTGTTTAATTAGTGCTTAATGCTTTTTCTAATTTATTTTTTTATTTTTTAATATATTTTATTGATTATGCTATTACAGTTGTCCCATTTCTCCCCTTTTATTCCCCTCTGCCCTGCACTCTCCCCTCCCACCAGCATTCCCCCATTAGTTTATAACCATGACCATACATAAAAGTTCTTTGGCTTCTATGTTTCCTATATTATTCTTAACCTCCCCCTGTCTATTTTGGGACTGTAGGTGCAAACACTGTAAGGCCCAGGAGTAGGAAGAATCTATGGTAACTTGAGGGTGCAGGAATCACCCAAAAGAATTCAAATTGAAGAAAAGAAAGTTTTAAGTGAACTGGAAGAATTTAGGCCTACCAGCTTGCCATGTTTAAATAAAACTTCATTTCCTTCTTGACTTCCTAGAATATAACCCTATGCTTTCTTTGGTATTTCCAGAAATAAAGTTTCTGTTAACAAAGTGTGTTATTGGAACATATATTTTTATTAATTTACATAATGTATCATTCACATTCTTAGTTCAATTTGCTTCTCATTATTAAGTGTACTAGAAGATAAATATATATTTAATACTAATGTTCTTCATAATCCTATCTCTATCTGTGAGATATTATGCTACATATGACCTAGAATTAGTCTGGTTAAAACACAGAGACATCTTTGCTTTGATATAAATGTTTTTTAACACAAGTAAATTAACATTTTGAAAGCATACAAGAGATGTTTAGTTTATAAGACTGGTCACTTAGCAAGTTGATTCTTAGGGAAAATATGAAGAGTAAAATTATTAAATAATTAATTATTATTTAATTATAAAATTAAATAAAACCAAAATTTAAACAACCAAATAAGAATAAATGCAATAAAATTAATGTAGCCAATTTCAAATTAGTCACTTTAAAAAGAGACATTTATTCCACTACTCAGAACATTTTTCAGAGTCCTCTTTTGGGAATTTTGTGTGTCTTTCTTACAGATCATATGAAATATCCTTAGTGATGGTGAATCTTCATCAATTAAGGTCAGATTCTATTTTTAGAGAGAGCAAAAAGCCAATCAAAGCCAAGTTTGCTGAATGAGCTAAGTGACCTAGAATGGTATGTTTTTGTGGCTTTACATGTTTCTACTGACATTGAAGACAATTTCAGATAAAAATTACAAATATGTTCTGAATATCATTAGAGTATCAGTTAGCTTCCTAAGATAATAATTTTGAAGAAAAATTACTTTGGGGTATATATCTCTTAAAATATTTTTTTAAGTAGAAAGATTTTTATTCCAACCAAAATGAATTCTAGGTGAATTAAAAATGTACTTTTATAGGTTAA
Organism: Anoura caudifer; assembly: GCA_004027475.1. Lineage (NCBI taxonomy): Eukaryota > Metazoa > Chordata > Mammalia > Chiroptera > Phyllostomidae > Anoura > Anoura caudifer. Next base: position 155,962 of record PVKU01000445.1, on the reverse strand, counting down.
GCCATAAAATTTCAGAAGAAATTACAGGTGATTAGCTGGCATCATAACAAAGTGAAAACCTTTAAGGAATATATTGATATAATTGATGGTTAAAAAATAATGCATCAGAAGAAAATATATTTAAAAAATTAAAAGAAAACAAATAGAATAAAGATGTTTGACAAATTAAAAAATTAAATTCTTATACTCAGTGACAAGAAACACTCTCCTAGGCTATGACAGTATAAATTGTCACGACTTTCCCCTAGGTCAAATTGGCAGTAATATGTAAGAAACGACTGAAAAATGTGTTAACTCTCTGACCTAGTAAGTTAATTCATAAGAATGCATTTTAAGAAAATTATTATAAATGTATACAAAGATTTATATTCAAGTACGCGGTTTTCTAGTAAAAGAAAAGAAAAGAATCTGATGTCCAACTATCGAGGATTGAATTAGTAAACTTTGGTACTTCAACTTTGGTATTTCCATTTAATGGAATAATTAATGACAGGAAAAGGTTGAAAATATACAGGTTTTCAAGCAGTAACACAACCACAACTATTTTGCTTTTTTAGACAGACATTTAACCTACTTTCAAATATTCTTACTTTAATCATATAACAAGGAACAGACCAATGTGAGTGTGTGTGTATCTATTATAAATTTCTACTTTTGAAACACCCTCATGCTGGCTAGGTTATTTCTGTGTTATACAGTATTATTTCTAGTCACAGAGGTGTTCTCACTAGCAATGCCATGACTTTAATCCACCTTAGAATGAGGGCAGGGACCTCCGCAGCCACCCGCACAGAGCTGCCTTCTTTGGTGGGCACATTGAACTGCTTTACTTTTTTCTCCTGAGAAATGAGGTTTCTACCTTCTGATACATTCAGAATAGGTGATTTAAAGCTTGTAATTATCACTTCAAGATTGGTTCTGTTTTTAATGACAATTTTAATCATAGAGAATAACACTGCCCAATCTAATATCTTTTCTATACCAGATGACCACTTAAATCCTATCTTTCCACAGATCTTTGCACCTTCTCACATGTGTTTTCTTTTAGTTAAGGCTAAGAATATGATTTTGATTATTCATTTATTTTAGTGTGTTAAAGCTTGAGCTCCTTCATCATATTTCAGTTTTATGTAACAGTTTATAGGGGTTAAAATACCTTCAATGAAATAAACAAGCCTGTATTCAGCTATATAACAGAAGGTATTTTCTCAGTACTTGAGAAGAAAATCCCCAAAAGGGGACCTTCTAGGAATCTTGGTAATGTCTCAACTGGAACAAAAGGATTTTTTAAGCTAAAAAGAGGTTATTGAGAAAAAGGATGATATGGAAAAATTAAAGATTTTTAAAAGTTTATTTAAAATCACATCTTTATATGGCTTTTCAAAAAATACTGATAAAATAATTTTAATCACCAGTTTATATTGTAAATTACAGAGGAGGTAAAATACATTCCATGTTTGACTTACTAAAACTCTAGAAAATTAAAGATTTTTTTTTTAATTTTGTTAGCATGAATGTATTCTATCTAAGCCATAGGTATAATACAATTACATTTCTCACTTTGGCGAAAGGTCATTGCAGGGGAGCAGGCATAACCCATCTGAGCTGTGGTCCTGCCACCCACAACCTGTGTTACCTTGGGCAAATGTTCTATTTCCTGCCAGGTACAAAAGGCACAATAGTGTATATCCTGAAAGTTTATTAAAAGATAAATGAAGTAACATATAAAGCACTTTGTAGAGTTCTTGGCTCATAATAAGCACTAAATAAATTGTAGCTGTCATTATCAGTAATACTAGTGTTAATGCTCACTAAATATCACATTGTTCCCTTCTGAATTGCCCCGTCACTCATTACGTTGCCTCTCCAAAATCCATTTCCATTTTGACTTTTCTGGTTTGTATTGACCTCTAATGGCCTCATAAAGGCCATTAACCCAAATGAATTATAAGCTCCTAGAAATAGAAATATTATTTCTTTTATTATTTCTGAATTCCTTAAAATTGATTGTATTCCTGCCCTTGTTATTTATTTTATATAATAAACCACAAAATTTTGTAACTCAAAACAACACCCATCTTATTCTGTCTCATGATCCTTATGGGTCAGGAGCTTAGACAGGGCTTGGGCAGGTGGTTATTCCATTTTATGGGGTATTGACTAAGTCAATTAGCAGTAGATGGACTCATTAAAGATGACTTTGGTCACATTCTGGTGCCCAAGTAGGGCTGGTGGGAAGATTAGGTTTAGCTGGGACTAAGAGCAGGAGTGTTAATGCCTGCATGCGGAATATGCATGTTGAATCGCTAGCATAGCGTTCTCATCATAATTGTGGAACTTCTTATACGTTAGCTCATGTCACTAAGTGCATAGCCTTATATGACTAAGAAGTCTTGTAGCATCACCATTATTTGTTTAAGCAGTTACAAATCCACCTGGTTTCATGGGGAAGGAGACACAGATCTCACCTTTTGGTGAAAGGAGTGTCAAAGAATTTTCAGGCATGGTTTAAAATCACCACAATCCCCTACAACACTAAGAGTCTGAGAGTAGACACAATAGGCCTTGGTCATATTTATATCACCAACAATGCCTTCTACAGAAAGAGATATTTTACAAATAAACTTTAAAAAGAACCATAAGGCATAAACTTTAAAAAAATGATTACAAAGAGGCTTTATTCATATTCTCTGTAGATAAGTAAACAAAAACAATTATTTTAAAGTTTTTTTATACTAGAATTTAACCTTTACTACCATGAAACCAGTGGCCATATTCAACATTCCCTTATTACTATCTCCTAACCCTTATTAGTTTCTGTTTCAATCTCTTCTTTTTTCATTTTTGCACCTATGTGTGTGTGTGATTTAAAGTCAGAAGACTTGTTTTCTACTGATAATTCTGTGTAAGCCACATCTTTACTTCAGAGACTTTTTTAAAAATAATAACAATAATGTTACATCAGAAAATATTTAAGGTTTCATAAGGCTCCAAAACTCTGTAACTATGGGTTGACTAATCCTACAATAATAGTGGCAAAGAGGCGTAGGGATATGGAGTGGTAGAAAAAATGCTGGTATTAGACAGGGATGAAACATGGATTTTTGTTCCAGACCCCACACCTCCTAGTGGTGTAACTTTGGTGATAGCAATTTCTCTTCTGATAATAAGTCTAAAGATTGTGACAAATTTGATAAGATAATGTATACAAAAAACTTGATAAACTAAAAAGAGCTGCATGTGATGGTTAGGAGACTTTTCTCTGTCTCATGAAGGGGCCAAGCTGAAGGAGGAGGTCACAGAGGTTTCAGACAGGATCTGTCCTTATACAAAACATAAGTTTGGAGCATTTCTTTGAACAGGCATCTAGGCTGGAATATCTCCAGCTCCAGAACCTGCAACTAAATATCACCCCCTTTCCTTGGAGGCTGCATTTCTAATCATTGAAAACATGATAATTCAGCTGCTGAGCCTGTATAGAGAAGTTATTCATTACTGGGTTCAACCCAAGGTCAAAAACATCAAACCCCAACCATTAAGCAAAATGGTGACAGGCTTGGTAGTGATGACCCAGAATGGATATATTGCTCATGGGAAGCAAGGTCAGGAATACAGCAGGCCTGAAAAAGGTTTCCGAGTCGAAGTCAGAAACAGCCAGCCTAGAGACCAGACATGTATGTGAAGCAGCACATTCCAGATGAAGTGGAAGAGGACAGCAAAGGAGAGGCCAGCCACCAACAAGCAGGAGCTGCACTGGAAGTCCTCGCTGTCTGCTGGCAGTTAGAAGTTTTATTTCTGCGCTCCAAAATTCCGTCTTCCTCTCAGTCTAGACCTCCTTGCTGTAAAAGGCAGTTTGTTTTGGCCTCTCTGACTCAGAGAAGAGATTAGGCTCATTTCTTGAAATCCACCTGCTCGGTCAGCCTCGGCTCCAGCACTTCTTTAGGAATACGATACTTTAACATTCCCTGTAGTAGGGTGTTAAATCCAGTGGGTTAAGGACTGTATGATGTTTTAGAAGTTAGTGTTAGTGTTCTCAGCAACAAGAATTTTTCTTAACCTATTTATTTCATTTATTTAGGCTTAACAAAAAATATCACTTGTGTTAGGGCATAGTTCTGCATCTGGTGCCCTATGAATGGCACATGATTTAGTTGTGGGGCTATAATGTGTGATAATGAATAAAAATAGAGAAGGGAGTGGCCAATTTCTGTATTCTATTCTCTATGGAGCTGGCTATAGAAACACCCACTCAGATATGAAAGTCAAGAAAGGGTCATCCTCCGCCTTGCCTTTGTTTAAGACACCTTCTTGAAGCCCAGTTCTTGACCTGCCACAGCTGAGGACTCTCATACAGCTTTGGGTGTCTGGGAAATGCCTGTTTCATTAAGGCCCCTGAACCCTATCATGTTACACTTCAGAAGTAGTGACCAGCTTACTTAAAACAAAGAAGCTTTGACCTTTCTCCCCTTCTGAAACCAAAAACAGATGAAGTTAAAGTGACTCATTTCCGGCTTTAAATATGCTCTAAGAAAAAAAAATTCAAGTAGTTGTGGGCCTCAGGGTTTTGTTTTGTTTTGTTCTTGGTTGTTTTGTGACTTATTTTAATTCCGTATTTTTACATAAATATCTCATTCCCTTCTTGTCAAGGTCAACATATTTATTACTTATATTCATGGTGTAGACATACTTTTTTACTTACAGCTCTCTCTGTCTCTGTGTGTGTGTCTCTCTCTTTCTCCCTCTCCCTCTGTGTTGTTTATAACCATGACCCTTGATACTCCAAGTCTTAAAACAGCTTGGCTTTCAACAGCTAAATCTGACAAGGTCAGCATTTTTCTGTTTATTCTGAGAATAGTATTTACCCTCTGGGGTTTTTTAAAGCATTTCTGTAAAACATCACTTGGAAAAAGTTTGTAGACTCATAGAGTCTTCCATAAAGTCAGTTCACAATAAATAACTTCTCGCTCTGATTTTTCAACTTTGGGATAATCATCACTACCTAAGTATTTAGTGCCTAAGTAGCTGCAGTAACCAAACATTTTTAATAAAATTATACATTTAAAATAATCTAAATGATTTAAAAATAATATTCTGCTAACTTGAACCAAAAACTAGTCAAATAATTCTTACACTTTGCCCTTCAGAACACATTTCCATTAGAAATTGAATAATGCATTATAGCATTTGTTTTAATTTATAAACAAGGACAAAGAAAGAAGGCAGACCTCTTCAGTAGTCAAGCCATAGAAAAAAGTCTACTTTTGATAATTTGTGTCGTGAGGTGGTTTGGAACTATATCTTGTGCTTAAGGAGACAAAAGCTATTTCTGAATGGGGACGATTGAGATTGTTATTTGAAAAGAGACTAAAATATTTGTCAAAGGTTCACAGACAATCCAGCAGGCCTCGGTGCAGCTTTACGTCCACTAGAGCTACTGAAAATGCCTCTGCTTCAGCGTGAACACCTCAGGTCCCCACAGCCCTTGGGATCTGCCTGAAAACGTAATTTTCTGGGTATGAAGTTTCACCACAGAACATGTCTACATGACACACAATTTTCCTCCAATAAGCTTGACAGTGAAGACAAAGGATGGAATACCTTCAAATCTTATTAAGAAGAATCTTATTCACAGGACTGTGAGAAGAAAACATGTAACTCTAGCAAATGCACTGCTCATTTAGAATTTAGTGCATTAACAAATATCTTTTTGGTGGTGGACAAAGGATAGAGTAAGGGAGAGAAGAAACTCATATCATTGAGAGTCTTTGGTGGTTTCTTCAAGAAGTGTAGGGATACTTGAATCTGGCTCAGGAGACTCAAGGAGCAGGTGATGCCTGGGAAGATAAACACTGCTAAGTCTGCATTTATTTCCTTAGCTTTAACTGTACATTAATTCAATAAGATGGGCTAATAAAATTACACATTTTTCAAAATGCTTAGCTTGCGTGTTGAAAGGGTGGGCATTTTTATTATTTACCAAGGAATGTATCTTGGAATTGGTGAAGCAAGCTCTCGTTGTAGGCTGCTCTGGCCTCCAGGGGTCACCCTTCCCTTTAATGACTGTACAACAATAGTCTGAGACCCCACCCTGAGGGGCTTTGGTCTTTTAGCAATTTCTTGTGCCCTGGTAACTCTGAGAATCCCAGAGATTGCTTTTATGTTTAAGAACATGTGCTGGTTGTCACTTTCTCACTCAGACAGCAATCTGCCTCTGTCTGCTGCCACACCCTTCTGCTGGCCACCTCCTGCTCCGGAATCTGGCTTCCCTAAAGCCATTTCTGCTCCCCTCTTGCCATTTTGTACTAAATGTAGACAGGGGCTTATATTGTTATTCCCTGCAGCACAGTCAATAGCACGATGAAATAGTTAACAAAACTTTGCTGAAGGCTTAGGAAAAATAGAAGGAAAGAATTACAAGGAAAAATAGAATAGAAATATAGGACGGGCTATTAGATTTGTCTACCTAACCCCAGATGTGTACACTTCCTCATGGGTTCCCTACTTCATGTCTCTCCTTTACACACATGTACATATAAACACATACATGACCTTCTTAGTTCATATTCCACTGGCTACCTTACCTTTTTCTCATCTGGAATCAAGACTCTCAAATCCCTTGTGATTGCCACAGAGGAGAAAATTTATTTTCCTAAAAGGAAATCTGATGTGAAATGCAAAGAATATGACCCTTTATATTATCATATATGCCAGCTTTTCTCTCCATGGCCTCCAACTTTCTCATTTAGGATAAAATATTTGCTTTATCTTATTTTAATCAAGTTGGTGGGGGGGTAAATTGTGTGATTTAAAAGGCAGGATATTTCTATATTTTAGTTATTCATTGTTAAACAAATACTGGCATCCACCTGGGTACCCTATCCCAGTGGGGAGTTAATAACTAAAATGAAGCACTCAGGGTGTCTTGAGATCACACAGAATGAAAAGAAATAAGTGATAGCAAGGACACAGTATAAAAGGATAAGGTAAGAACTAGATTGTGGAGGCTGGCAGGTTAAACAGTTCATATCCTAGGACAGCGTAGACTGAGGAACCATTAGGAATCAGTAAAGATGGTGACACTTCTAGGGAAAAAAGCAAAGGCTAGAGGGATTGTGTGTGGAGAACCAAGAGATGGAAAGAAAACTGCAAAACTGATCTCAAACTAGGAATTTTAATATTCTGTATCCCCTCAGTGAAATGGATTTCCTTGTTAAGGCTAGACTGATTAGAAAAAATCAGGACCACTAACTCTGGGTTAGCCAGGGGCAAGCACCAGGGACACGAAATAAAAATTTCTCTGAGGCCTGCCACTGCGTTTTCACGTGCCCTATTGCCCAGGAACTTCAATCAGGCCCTTAGGAAGGGCAATAATGTGGTGTCCCTGCAAACCAGAGACACCAAATATTTGTTCACATTTATTTCAGAGCAGAACCTCACAAGGGATAGATTGAGAAGGAAGATTCCTGTTGGTGGCAGCTTTTACCTCTGACCCAAACTTGTTTACTTCATTCAGTAAATCAAAGACATTTCTGAAAAGATACTCTCGTCGTCAGCTCTTGTTATCTGACCAGCTCATCCCCACTCCACTTAGCCTTTCAAAGTATTTTTCCCAGCAGGGTATATAACTTTCCTTGGAAATTTGTAATAAATTTAATTCTTATATCCTGTTAATTTCCCAATGATATCCCAGTGTCCCTTAGAGACAGGGACCCTAGGCATCATCTAGCTTGTCCACCTTGCAACATGACTTTGCCAGTCTCATGCCACTACCACCTGGAGTTACGGGTGTCAAAACCATTAAACACATCTCACTGCCTATTTACCTACATGATAGAAAACAAACAGTGCATTTCAGAGCGTAAGATCTTTTCTCATGAAGACCCCCACTAAAAGCTGTTAAATAGAAATGAATAAAAGTGGTAGGTTTAGGGCATAAAGAACAGTAGAAATGGAGGTCGGCATGCAGAAGATGTATACCCAAAATGTTCCTGAGCCTCAGTCATCTGGGTGTGATAAGTCAAATGAGGTTTGGGACCACCTCTTTATGATGCTATGTCCTAAGAAAATATTTAAATTTTTTTCCCTGAGAAATGTGCTACTTTCTAACCCATTTAGAAATTAAACTTTGGACATCTCATTCCTTCCATTTCATTAACATGTTTTGCATGTAAACTTCTAATTGGTTTCTTTATACTCACTTTTAAAATGAACACATTCTTTTGCATTAACATTTTATATAAAATCATGGTCCAGACATGTACATGTACTGCTAAAATTAAATCATCAATAATCACTATCTAAAATGAATTACATTCCAAAAGCTCTGGCTAATGATTTATCTCTTCTTCATGGAACCGATCTCTATCAGATTGATTTATGTAGCAGCCAATCATGTTTCAGTAAACTGCAGCATGCACATGCATCTTTAAGTGATGATAAGCTGTGACTGTCCATTTGTTTGTACAACACTAGCAACAAAAAGAAAAAGAAAAAAGAAAGTACCAACCTCTTTCAAAAGCTTCACACGATGACCAAATTCTCTAAGAAATAATAATGGTCAATTCTATATCAAATGTCAGAATAACTGATATAGTATCAAGCATATGAAAAAACACACAAAGATGAAGAACATTAAAATGGTGACATTTGATACAGAGAATTATTTGCCTTTGCATGTTTACATTATTTGCTTTGATAGCAAGGTACCTTTTTGCACATTTACATTATTTGCTTTGATAGTAGATGCTTTTGTTAGTTGTTGAAGTGATTGACAACCTCATGCTGTTCTATTTAATTGCCTTTTCTGCAATGCAAGGTTCTGTGTTTAGAAGACACTGTTTCATAAATAAATCCAAAGTGTGTGCATGTGTACGTGTGTGTACTATAGAGGTTTCATTTCTCAAGCCAGTTCTATAACTGTTCAGCTACAGCTGTCATCATATTTATCTGTATTTACATTAGGGTTCATTCTCATCCTTCATGGTTTTTTTTGCGTTTTCTATGTTTAAGGAGATTAATGGATCTCCTTGTAAGAATGAAAGCCTTTTTATACAGCTCATCATGTTTGACAGAAGAGTAGAGGTATTGGACATATAAGGTTTTGGCAAAACATGTAAAACATTCAGACTTTCAAGGCCTAAACAATTATCCCCACAAGACTATTTCTAAGATTTGAAACCTGTAAGGATTTTATATGCTGCTTGAATTACAGTTTAGCTTTTACACTTGTTCTCTCAATTAATAAATTCCAAGTATCAATCCTATCCCATTATCAAAATATAATATAGAACTGTTGCTGTTAAAGGGTTTGTCACATGATGATTTCAAAAAGAATCTCTCACTTAGAGTTTGGTCAATATCGCTGTGATAGATAACAGATGTAGCTCACATTAAGATCTTTAGTGATTTTTTAAAAATTAACCTAAAAATTAAGTTCAAGTAAGTTATTACTATTGTGTCTTATGCTTTTCTTCAGGATGCATTTAAAGGCAGTTATTACCCTAATTTAAAAAAATTTGCTCACTCTTGGTGATTTGTCATAGTTCTAGATGGTTTCTAACACATTTGGTAACAAATTCTGAAGGGATTCTACAGGTCAACACGCATAGTATAAATACTATGGTGACTATTCTCCCAACCCTGTTTTGTGAGCTTAAGTCAAAGAGACAGTGCTTTTAGAAGCAAGGAGATAAAGAAATGAATCTCAGACTAGTGTTTTCACCTGGTCTGAGAAATGAAAGTTGAACGAAGTGTGGTTGTTTCCATTGATAAATGAGGCAGAATGATGTGAAAAAAACACTTAAATTTAAATCCCTACACTACCATTTGTATCTATGTGTGAATCTATTAACCATTCTGCTTTGTTTTGTCATCTATAAAATGGAAGTATACAATATTTACTTTATAACAAGCATCCAACCCTGGATGGCCTGGAAGGGAGAGTCACAATACTAATACATAGCCTTCACTCCTCACTGTTTGAGTCTCCCTCTTATTGGCTAAACCCAACCTGAATCCAGAGGTCAGGGAACATACCGATGTATTTCATAGGACAAGTCTCCAGGGTGGAGGCAGGAAGAAGAATAGTGGAGAGCAAATTATGAGAGATAAATGAAAAAATATATATGAAAGAAAGGTAAGGGCCTAAAATAGATAATCCAGAGAAAACCGTATTTTGATAGTATAGTCAAAACAAGACTACAGGAGGTAAGATATAGATAGAGCTCTAAAAAATGAGAAGGAGTCAACCACACAAAGAGATAGAAAGAGTGAATTCTAAGCAGAAATAGTAGTATTGGCAATGGCTGTAAGGACAAGAAGGAGTTATTGGTGTTATGAGATTTGAAAGAAAACCCATGTGGCTTCGCAAGTGAAGGTAAGAAATTTAGACCTAATTAATTGAACAATGGATTTTAAACAGGAAAGGCATTTGGAAGAATCCTTCTGCATGCTGTATGAAGAATAAATTAAATGAAAAAAATGGCAAAAAATTTTAAAAAGAAAAGGAAAATTTTTTAAACTAAGCATGCAATACATGTGATGCCACAAGGCAAAACCAAATGATTAACTACTAAGAGTCATACAGACCACAAAGCTTGTAAGTGTTCAGAGAAAGGATAATGTCTTTCAACTTCAGTTAGTAATGAAGGTTTATGGAAGACAGAATTTAACCTGGACCTCAAAGGCTAAAATAGAATTAGAACGAGTGGAGATAAAACAGGAGCCAATTCCAAAATACAAAGAAATGGAAGTCAGGTGGTATTTGGGAAAGAATCAAGGAAGCTTTTTTTTTTTTTTTTTTTTTTTTTGAGAGAGAGAGGAGCAAAGGAAGAAGAAGAAGGGATTGAATCCAGGAAAGCAGAGGATATGCATGGTTCTTGGCAGTAGTGAATTAATGTTCTACTCTTCCCAGATAAGGTTTTAATTCTTAAATAGATCTTTTAATAAGTTTGGTGAGATTTTCAGGTACTTTGAACACTAAAGAGGTACTTTTGGATTTGCTCTTTCAAATCATATCATATAACCAAACTATCAGCTACTGATCCAGTTTATGCAAAGCTGGTTCTGAGTAATAATTCCCCAAGGCTTGCCAAGCCAATGACATAAACACTGATTACATTATTTGCTATTTTAGAGTATTCACATCATTGCTTCCTCGGTGCAGAAAACTGAGAACAAAATATATATTTTTTTGTTCTCACTATTTTTTTAAACTAGGAAATCTGATAAAATTTAAGATTTAAAATGAGTGTCTTTTTATTGACCTATAAAACACTGTGAAAAACAGCATTATTCAAATTTCTAAGAATATAATTTTAGTTCTAAAAGAACACTACAGAAAGTTATTTTTGAGACATTAAAGCTTCAAACTCATTCTTGTACTATGCATGTACATTTTCATATCTAATTGTTTAGTTATTTTTCCTCAGAAAATAGCACATAATTTTCAATTTTGGGGGTCTTTAAATTTTAGAATGTATTCATTTCTTTTAATGTAAGGAATGTATTTGGCAATATGTTTACAGCTATAAATAATTTTAATCTATGGTATTCAATATATGTTCAAATAATCAATGATATAAATATTATATATTGATTTAGAGAGTCAGAGCATTTACATATTTATTTATTTTAATCCTCACCCAAGGATATATTCATTGATTTAAGAGAGAGAAGAAGGGGTAGAGAGAGGAAGAAAAATGGATGTAAGAGAGGAACATCAGTAGTTGGAGAGATCCCCTAGTGGGGATTAAATCCACAACCCAGCCATGGGCCCCTCACTGGGAATCAAACCCTCAACCTTTCTAGTATATAGGACAACACTCCAGTCAACCGAGCCACCTGGCCACAACAAAGAATCAGAGCATTTAAAACATTTGCTCAAGGTCACATAACAAGGACACAACTAAAATCTGAATTGAGAGCTGAGTGAGGAAGATAATTTTCTTACATTGCTTGTTTGCAATACTTTGAACCTCCCTCTGAGGGCATCAGAGTCATTTAGTAAAACTCACAGTAGTCTCAGTTTTCCTGTGAGGAAAACAAAAAGTTATACATATGTTAGCATTTCACAATAACGCTAGTAATGACCAAGAGAAATTTGCGTAAAGATAAAGCAAACTAGGAAGCTCAGCCAAGACTCATGTTACAAAGTGGCTTCACTTATGGGAACCAAATACTCCTGTATATAATGCTGTTGACTTTGTAATTGATTAATTCATGGCTATCTCTCTCAACAGATTAAGAAAACAAACAATTGAATATTGGAATTCAAACTGATTCATTCTTGAAATGCTTTTGGTTTCCTTTCTATGCCCAGCTGAAACCCGCACTTCCTTGAAAACTATGCTAAATTTCCACTTACTCCATGTAGGTTTGCTTACTATGGAAACCACTACCTACCTCTCTTTGCTTACCACACCCCATTACTTTGGGGCATTACTTTTCCCTAATGAGTACAATCTTACAGGGATAAATTCAGGTGCCTTTCTTACTTCTAAGACTTAGAAGGAGTTTGGTGCCTTCTGCCAAAACATTCCTCTTACCACTACAATACAGCTTCATGTAAGTCTGGCCAACTGGATCCTCTTTGCTGGGACTTTGACTCTTGAAAAGAGTAATACAAGAGCAGAATACAAACAGAAGAAAAGACTAGATAGAGTTGTTCTGAAGAACCACCTCAGAAGCATATGGGAGAATTCAGATGGTATCTGATGACTTAATTTTCCATGAGAAGAGTGCATAAGAAAATAATCATCAGGTAAGAAAACTACCCATTGATTACCTTGCCTAATAAGATCTAAAATATCAAAATGCAGACTATTCACTAATCACATCTATAAAATGAAGCCTTATTCATGTTGAAATGCTATCATTTTTTGCTAAACACTGGAATGAAGACTTTAATCTGCTTGTTAAAATCCATTAATAAGACCAACAGAAGAGAGAGGAATGGAGTTAATTGTCAAAGGAAAGTGAAGTAATAAAATGGAGTTTGTCATGCCCCATGGCCTTTTCTGCAATATTTTAGTGCATTCCTTTGATAAGCAAATACCAAGATCACATTGTATTCATAACACACTAGGAACTTGCACAAATAGAGATTGATTCCATTTTTTATTATTCAAAAATTCTAAATGATTCTCTGAGAGTGCTTGTGAACAGCAGTTTGTGGTATTTGGAAAGTTCATTGTGTTGTCAATGATTTTCACAAATAAAAGAATACATAAAAAAGCAGAAAGCAGTGTTCAGGGAAATAAATAAAACATAGAAGTAATAATACTGCCTACTGGTATAGAACTTCACTGTTTAAAAGCAATTTAATGATTGTGGTTCAAATGATTTATATTATATGAAAGGAATTAGAATAACTATGGAGGAATTAAATACATGTGCTTTAAATACCACTCATACATACATTCAGAGACACAATATTTTCAGAACAAAATTGCTTTATTCACTATATATAATATATTATATAATGTATATTATAGATCATATTTATTATTATAGAAAACTTTTATCGATAACTTTGGTATAACAATGTATTCATTTTACCCAGAGTAAGTAAATGTTAGCTTTTTATACTTGTATACAAAAGATGATAGGAATAATGTTAAAATATCACTTTTCATAGTAATGCTTAAAACATTTGGCTTTCCTAAATAATTTGTGTAATTTTTCCTTTGTTGATATCCTTTTGTATAACTATGTATGATGCAAGTAAAGAAGTGCTCCATCAGGAGGGGATGAAAGGCTGGCAAAACTTGAAAAATTATAAACTAAACAGAAGTGATGGTTATAGTCCCTCTTTCACATAAAAAATCATAAAGTATTTCCTGTTTTGTCCCATTTCTCAGTTGGAACATACTCTCATAGAGGAAACATGAATAGATTAAAATCTAACTTTTCTCTTCTTTAAGAAAACATAAGCAAAATCACTTTTGATTTCTTTTAAGTAGTTCAATAAACAATGAGTACTATTTTAAAACTACAGGCATTCCATGGGAATCTCTCTGGAAAGAGCTAACATATTGAATGTCATTGTATGAATTAAGTTTATGAACAACTATAAGAGTTTTGCAATATAAAGTGCAGTAAAAACTAATTCTTATATGTCCTTTATCATCCAGGGTACACAGGAGACTCAAATTATATCTGTTAAAATGACCTAAGGTGATTCTTTTTTCTGAGTGAAACAAGGGGATATTAAAATTGCAGGTACTTGTCAGGAGTTTCCTAAATTTACAAATGATCTGCTTGAGGCCGAGCACACTGGGTTGCCTTCATTGTATCCTTAATAGGCTTTTCAGATCATCTTCCATACAAAGAAGATTTCTACATCACAGACAAAAAGTGTGTGGGGACAAGAAGAGGACAGCAAGCAGGTTACTCAAACCAAGCTCTTGAAGAACTGGAGAACTTGTGCTGAGATCTTAGGAGGTCCTACTCAGAGACAAAGGAATAAAATACAAAGGTTGTAAAAACACACCCTAGGCATCACAAAGCTGGGAAGAAGATAATGGGAAATTGTGAAGGGCTAGCCACAGGTACACTCACTACCATATAGTCCAGAGCCAAATGTGCTGAAAATATATTGCTGTATATTGAGAACTGGTAACTTCATTCTGAAAAGAATTGGGGCCTGCACATTAGTTTCATGGTCATGTAGGAAGAGAAGCAGGAGTGTGTGCCATATTCTGGAGATGTGTGGGGAGGAACTCCATAAGATCTAAATGTGTTGGGGAAGTAGCAGAAAAAAATGAGTGATTTTTTTGTGATTTTCCAAAAGAAATAATAAAGGAGAGGAGAGTAAAAGATCCCAAATGAAATAATATTCTTTTATCAGTAATATTTATGAACATTTATTCTATATCTACCTTTCTAGGAGTCTAGGTTGTATATGAACATAAGCCTGTAATAATTTCATGCTGAAATAATATTTTACTTTTGTCTTTCATACATTTATATATAAGCTTATTTGATATTCATATCCATCAACCACATTTTATGAGTCACAAAAAGGAGGCCTAGAAATACTAGCTTATAGACCTATTAGTTGGAGAAATAAACTAGAACCTGAGTGTCTAATTCTTTATTTTGCCTTAAATGAAATAAATGTGTTTGCATATAATTTTTTCCTTTGAGTAAAGAAGATGATTTCCAAAAGCAATGCTAAATCTAAAATATTGTGGTCAATGTGTATTACATTATGGTTGTTTCAGCATAAATAATTACTGTTTGCCTTGCTATGACTGGCTTTTGCTCATCTAATCCAACAACTAAATCCTTAAAAAATAATATTGATTTCATTTTGGTTTCCTTAAAATAGAGGGTGCAGGTATTTATGCAGTGCTCCCTGTTACAAATGTTTTAAAATCTTCTTTAGATCTTCTCCCCAACGTCCCAAACACAAGACAGAAGATGACTTGTATGTGTGTGTGTGTCTCTCTCCCCCTCTCTCTGTCTTTCATTCCTGGCTACTCAGTATCATATTACTCTCCCCTTGGTTTCCTACTTCTAGACCCTGGTTCTTCAGATCCTACTCCTCCTAAAGCCCCACTTTTAAGATATGTGACCTTCTCTCTCATGTCTTCAGAAATTATGCCCTGATCCTCCACTCTAATCTCTCTTAGCTCTGGGAGCAGCTCCCTGGAACACCAGTGGATAAATATCCCCAAACTTTATAGATATTTATCACTGAACTTTATATCATTTTTTTCTAATTCTATAATATCCCTTCTTGGGAGCAGGTGCATAATTCACTGTGGCAGACCCTTCTGCATGGCGTGGGCCCAGCTCCCACTTGGAGATGCACAGGACCCATGCCCACAGATAGGTTCTTTCATGGGTAATCAGATTTGCAATATAGCTAGGCTGTTTTGGGGCTTGCTCATTGTCAAAACTCCCTCACCTGCAAATGCTTACTGTAACTTCCTAAAATCCATGCTGAGCCTTGCAGGGACCAGTGTAACCAGCTGCCTATTCATTTGCTAATATACTTCTTCAGTGATGTAATGAGGGGCATTGGCTCCTTTGTTGTAACTGGGATAGTGAGCAAGAACCATCCTGTAATGTGAGGAGAATTAGAATAAAGGCCTGTCATGGTGGAGGCTGCAGCTTTTGCTCCTCGAGAGAAAAGCCATGCTGTCGTCCTTTTTCCTCCACCAGACTCGATAGTCTGTGTGCATGTTTTATTTCATCCATAATGACATGGACACTGCTGGCCGGTGTCCACATCAATTCACAATGGTTCTTCTTTTCCAAAAATGGTTTCTTGATTCATGACAGTAAAATGAGGCTCTTCCTCTGGAATATAGATTATTGATTCAAAATAGGTCATTGATTTAAGGGTAGTTAGTTGATCCAAGCTGGTATCATCAGCTTCACTTTCCCAGAAACTTTAAACTTAAAATCTAGAGACACAGACAGAGATTCCAGGGCTCACGTGAGCAGAGATGAAGTGAGAAGGGTCACAAACTAAACTCCTGCTTCTGAGCTCCCCAGAGCTTCCCTGCTTCCTTCGCTTCTTTGGTCTTGGTTCACCTCAGCTTAGCATTCAATAAAATATCCAACATTACTTGAGTGAAGCCCCTAACAAGAATTAGTTTTTGTTACTGGTTAAAACTATTTTCACAAAGGAACTAGACTAAGAAATTGCTGATTAATTGAAAAGCTTCTACAAGTAGGAAATCATAAAGGTGATGAATACTTCAAAAACTTTGTTTTAACTCAAAATATAAAAATGTATACATATTTTTCTATTATTTTAATATATGCTAATTGAATTTTCCACTGTTATTCTTGTATAAACCACAGCCAAAATACAATAACCCTGATTTCCAGTTTAACCTTCTTCACAGTACAGGAGCTTTAAACCTAATTGTAAGGTAATCTGTGTACAAAATCCTTCCAAATTTTAAAGAACTTTTCCTCATTTATAGTTGTTTTATCCACACATATTGTTTTAATCATCTGCTCTTATCACATTTTTCAGGTATTGCATTTAGTTGTTTTTTTTTAGTTTGAAAGTACATCCTTTTTTAATTTTTTATTAAGTTTATTGGGTTGGCATTGGTTAATAAGTTTATAGAGACTTCAAGTGTACATTTCTCTGATACCTGATCTGTATACTGCTTTGTGTGCCACCACCCACAGTCAGATCCTCTTTAGTCACCATGTATTTGCCCCCTTTATCCTTTATTCTTCCACACCCTTACCCTCTGGTAACCACCATACTGCTGTCTATGTCTATGAGTTTGTTTTATATTCCACATATGAGTAAAATTATTGGTTCTTAGCTTTTTCTGACCAACCTATTTTGCTTAGGATAATGTTTTCAATGTCCATCCATGTTGTCACAAATGGCAGGATTACATCTTTTTCTTTTTATGGCTGAGTAACACTCCATAGTATATACTTTTTATCAGATCCTCTATTGATGGACTCTTTGGTTGTCTCCATGTCTTGTCCACCATAAATAATGCTGCAATGAGCATAGGGGTGCATATATCAATAGTTGTTTTTGAGTTTTTCAGGTGGATGCTCAGAAGAGGAATTGCTGGGTCATACGATAACTCTATTCTTAATTTTTTAAGAAACTGTCATACTGTTTTCCATAGTGGCTGTATCAGTTTACCCTTCCACCAGCAGTGAATGAGGGTTCCTTTTTCTCCACAACCTCTCGAATACTTGTTGTTACTTGTCTTATGGATAACAGCCATTCTAACAGGTGTGAGATGGTATCTCATTGTAGTTTTGATTTGCATTTCCCTAGTAGTGAAGTTGAACATCTTTTTATGTCTGTTAGCCATTTGTATGTCTTCTTAAGAGAGGTGTCTGTTCAGGTTCTCCACTCATTTTATAATTGGATTGTTTATTTGGTGTTAAGTTGTATGAGTTACTTACATATTTTGGATATTAATCACTTGTCAGAGCTGTTGTATGAAAATATTGTCTCCCATTCATTTGGTCACCTCTATGTTTTGTTGGCAGTTTCTTTTGCTGTGCAGAAGCTTTCATTCCGTTTTAGTACCCACAACTCTCTCTTTCTTACATTAATTTATCAGGAAACAGATATTAACTTAAATTACACAATTATAATACTATAGCAGGCATAAACAGATTTGGAAAGAAATCTTATTAAGTATTCAGCTCACTGATAGGAATAAACATGCACAAGTGTGATAGAGAATAACCATCTAACACTTGCATTTAACATTCAGTGGTTATTAAGCATTTCATAGGGGAAACAGAGGGCATCTCTCAATCTAGAAAACTGGTTAAGTGAAGGTAAATTAAGTATCCAGTGGACTTAAAACCCAAAGAGGGTAGAAGGTAGTAGAATAGGTAGGAGATACACTCACCTCCTCTCAGGACCACACTGGAATTACAAGTAATTTGTGGAGCAATCATCCTGAATAACCAACTAAGACTAGCTGAAGAGAAGTCTTATAACCAAGGATTTACAGAAGCCACATCAAGACTTATAGGAAGGGGAGAGATGTGAAAAGGGCTGGCCCTGCTCCTACAGGTAGTGGCTAAGTCTGGACAGATATCTTAGCGGCAGGTGGTTCCCTCAAGAAGGATGAGGTCCAAACTCTAAGCTTGGCTCCCCAGCCTAAAGCACAAAACCAGGAAGAGGCATCCACATCACATCTGATTATGAAAAGCAGTGGAGTTTCTGTTAGTCAGGGAGAAGTGGGAGTCTGCTAGAGAGTGAGTCACTCTCTTAAAGGGCCACTGTGCAAAGTTTTGTTCAAGACACTTACCCTGGGGGAGGTGCAGCAAAATAGTCATGTAAGGAGACTTTAGGTTTTACAGCTCTTAGGACAAGCTGAAGGAACAGTCACCAAGATCCCTGTGCTGAGTCATTCTACCATACCAAAGATACCATCTTTCTCTGGTGGATCACTACCTTCTGTGTGGCATCAGTCTGGAGGAAAGCAGTAACCCCACCTTCTGGACTCCCTCTTGCACCACCCAGTGGCACTTAGGCCCTGCTGAGGAGTACAGCCAGAGGCTTACTGAGTGACTGAGCCTAACAGGCAGCTAGCAGGAGAAGGCAAGTGACGACCAATCTCAGGATGCCTTGGGACTTTTACTGACCTGCCCAAAGACCCCCTGTACTTAAAAGCTAACCTTGGTGCACAACTTGGTCCTTCCCACATAAGCCCAGGCCCAGCAGAGTCAGCCACAACAAAGCAGGATCCAATAAGTTATACAAGCACCATATCCAAAGGCAGATCTGGGCAAGTGCCAAACTGTGCCAAGGCAAATTTTATTTCATGTTATCAGCACCCACATAGTTGACTGCATGCCATGGTCAGGGTGGAGCCTCACAGTCAGACAGCCTGAGGGTCAATCCCATCCATGAATGGGCCAATAGCAATCAAGAGTCAATTACAACAGGAGGTCCACATAGCACACACAAGGGAAATTTCTGGAGCACCCAGCTCAGGCAATCAAGGATACCACAGTACTGCATCCCACTGGACACCTAGTGCATAAGACTACCCCATGAAAACCAGGAGTTATAGCAGATGACCAACACATGGAAGTAGCCAAAATGGACAGACAAGGAAACAGGCCCCAATGAAAGAACAGGAGAAATCTCCAGAGAAAGAGCTAACTGAAATGGAGGCAAGCAATTTAACAGACATAGAATTCAAAGTAATGGCTATAAGGAAACTCAACGGCATGAAAAAGAACAAAGAAATCATAAAAAAGGACCAATCAGAAATGAAGAACACAGTATCTAAAATGAAGAATACACTGGAAAAAATAAACAGTGGGTTGGATGAAGCAGATCACATCTGCAATTTGGTAGACAAGGTAGAAAAAACATCCAATTAAAACAGAAAAATGAAAAACATATTTTAAAAAATGAGGTTAATTTAAGGGACTTTTGGGAAACATAAAGCATAACAACATCCACATAATAGGGGTTCCAGAAAGAGAAGAGAGAGTACAAAGTATCAGCATTTAATACTGATGGAAGGAAGATGGCTACGTGGTAGGAGGGAGCACATTCCACTTCCCCCTACACATGGGAGAAAAACTTGGTCAATTTACAGCAGAACAGAACAAACAGCCATCAGAAACACAGCATATTTGAAAATAGGACATCAAAAATTGTAGCGGACATTGAAAAACCAGATGGTAAGGAGAGTACTTCAGAACAATAAGAGCCCAGGGAGCAGTGTGGAGACCAGGGCGGGAGCTGAGGCCCGAGGACTGTGCTCGCCAGGCTCGCCACAAGACTCTAGGGAGGGAGCCGGGTCAACCGCTCCCTCCCCACCCAAACAAGGTTTCAGCAGCACCAGGATAAACCTGGTTGCTTGAAATCTCACAGAGAGCAGTTAAGGTCCCAGTGGCAAACAAGCTGGGGATGGGAATACTCACAAATAGCCCAGGGAGGACTGTACACCAGAGCTCGCGCGACTGTCCGTGCATGCGGGCCACCTGGATGGCTGCATGACAATTGGCACCCATGTGTGACCGAAGATGGCTACAAGATCATAGACTCCCAAGCGCAACCGGGGTAGGTGCACACCGCCTCGGAACATACACGTGAGGCCCTGTGTGGAGAGGCCTTAGGCTAGCTCTGAGGAGAGTAGCCCAAAGATAACTGAGTGCTGAACAGGGAGAAAAATGATAGCATCACCCCTAGGCCAGTGCAGCCAGCAAGACCAGAAAATCTGGCTTGGCAAGATTGAAAACAGCAAGAGTTGTTGGTTTTGTTTTGTTTTTTTCTTTTTTTTTCCATTACTTTTACCTTTTTTTACCCCACAATTCCTTTTGCTTCCATTACTTCTTTCTTGTTCCATTACTTTTTCCTTTCTTTCCAAATTTATCTCTTCTTCCTTCCTCTTTTTTTCTCTTTTCTTTTTCCTTCTTCTTTTCTTTCTTCCCTTTTCATTTTTTCCTTCCTCTTTTCTCTTTTTAAATACCCACAAGGGAGACAACAACAACAACAACAACAACAACAAAAAACCTGGAACAGTGAAAAAAACAGAGTGGGTCCCAAGGAGGGGGCATTTCAACAGCTGAGACAGTGGAAGTTGTGAACACCAGGATACCTGAAGGAGACTGCACCACTGACTCTCACAGGTATTCTACCACAGAAGCTCACACCATAAACTGAGGGAGCCAGAACAGATCAATTTAAGAAGCTGAGGCTAACAAGAGCCTCACAAACAATGGGAAGACAAAGAAACAATCCCCAAATGAAAGAAAAGGAGGAAGCCCCAGAAAGAACGCTAAATGAAACAGAGGCAACTCAACTATCAGATTTTGAGTTCAAAGCAATGGTTGTCAGGAAGCTCCATGAGCTTTCAATGAGCTACCAGAAACTACAGGGAAGCTACGATGAACTCACTGCAAACAATATCAACATGAAAAAGGAAATAGAAACTATCAACAAGGGCCAAGAAGAAATGAAAAATACAATTTCTGAACTGAAAAACACACTGGAAGGAATGAAAAGCAGAATTAATGAAGCAGAACATCAGATCAGCAAGTTGGAGGACCAAGTATTAAAAAACATCCAGAAAGAGCAAGAAAAGGAAATCTTTTTCATGTTGGAAAACATGAAAAACCTTTTTCATGAAGGGCTGGAAACAAAAATGAAGAGGGATTAAAAGAAACACAAGACAATATGAAACATAATAGTATCCGTATAATAGGGATACCAGAAGAAGAAGAAGAGCAACAGTTAGAAAACCTATTTTAAAAAGTAATGATGGAAAACTTCCCTAATTTGATGAGAGAAAAAGTCACACAAATCCAGGAAACACAGAGAGTCCCATTCAAGAGGAACCCAAAGAGGCCCAATTCAACACATCATAGTTAAAATGGCAAAATTCCAAGACAAAGAGAAAATCTTAAAGGCAGCAAGGGAGAAAAAGGAAGTAACACTCAAGGGAGTCCTGATAAGATTAGCAGCTGACTTCTCAATGGGAACAGTCCAAGCCAGAAGAGAATGGCAAGAAATATTCCAAGTAATAAGAACCAAAGGCCTGCAACCAAGACTACTTTACCCAGCAAGGCTTTCAATCAAGATAGAAGGCCAAATAAGGAGATTCTCAAACAAAAGAAGTCTAAAAGAATACACCTCTACCAAACCAGTTCTGCAGGAAATACTAAAAGCACTACTTTAAGGAAAGGAAGGAATAGAGAGAGAGAGAGAAAGAGAGAGAGAGAGAGAGAGAGAGGAACACAGGTATGAAAATGGCAATGAATGAGTACCTATCAATAATAACTTTAAATGAAATGGATTAAATGCTCCAATCAAAAGACATAGAATACCCGAATGAATAAGAAAGCATGACCCACACATATACTGCCTACAAGAGACCCACATCAGCACAAAAGATCTACACAGACTCAATGTGAAGGGCTGGAAACAAATATTCCAAGCAAATGGACAGGGAAAAAAAGCCGGGGTAGCAATACTCATATCAGACAAAATAGACTTCAAAAGAAGAGCCATACAGAGAGACCCAGAAGGTTACTTCATAATACTTAAGGGAAGAACCCACCAAGAAGACATAAACATTGTAAATATATATGCACCCAACATAGGAGCACCTAAATACATAAAGAAAATCTTAGAGGACTTCAAGAAAGACATTGACAGCAACAAAATTATAATAGGGGATTTTAACACCCCACTGTCAAAAATGGACAAATCTTCCAAACAAAAAATCAACAAAGATATTGTGACATTGAACAACATTGTAGATGAAATGGACTTAACTGACATATATAGAGAGCCCTTCATCCCCAAAAAACTAAATACACATTCTTTTCAAATGCACATGGAATATTTTCAAAGATAGATCACATGATAGGACACAAAACAAACCTCAACAAATTCAAGAAAATTGAAATCATACCAAGCATTTTCACCAACCACAAGGGACTGAAACTAGAAACCAACCCCAAGGGGAAAAGCCCCAAATCCACAAAATTATGGATATTGAATAGCATGTTATTAAACAATGAATGGGTCAAGAATGAAATTAGAGAGGAAATCAAAAAGTTTCTGGAAACAAATGAAAATGAACTCAAAATGACTCAAAACTTAAGGGACACAGCAAAGGCAGTCCTCAGAGGGAAGTTCAAAGCGATACAGGCCTACCTAAAAAAGATAGAAACATTTCAAACAAACAACTTAACCCTAGAACAACAACAAAGACAACCCAGAGAAGTAGAAGGAAGGAAATAACCAAGATCAGAGCAGAATTAAATGACATAGAGACTAAAAGCACAATTCTAAGGATCAATGAATCCAGGAGCTGGTTCTTTGAAAAGATAAACAAAATTGGCAAGCCATTAAGCAGTCTCATCAAGAAAAAAAGAGAGAGGACCCAAATAAACACAATCAGAAATGAAAGAGGAGAGATTACAACTGACACCACAGAAATACAAAGGATTGTAAGAAATTACCATGAAGAACTGTATGCCAAGAAACTTGAAAACCTAGGTGAAATGGACAAGTTTCTAGAAAAATATAATCTTCCAAAACTCAATGAAGAAGCAGAAAACCTGAACAGACCAATAACAGCAGATGAAATTGAAGCAGTAATCAAAAAACTCCCGACACACAAAAACCCTGGACCAGATGGTTTCACAGGAAAATTCTACAAAGCATTTAAGGAAGAGCTTATCCCTATCCTTCACAGACTATTCCAAAAAATCCAAAATGATGGAAGACTCCCAAACTCTTTTTATGAAGCCAGCATCATCCTAATCCCAAAACCAGATAAAGACACAACAAAGAAAGAAAACTTCAGGCCTATATTGCTGATGAACATAGATGCTAAAATCCTCAACAAAATATTGACAAACCGCATCCAACAATAAATTAAAAAGATCATACACCATGACC
Source organism: Anoura caudifer (assembly GCA_004027475.1). Lineage (NCBI taxonomy): Eukaryota > Metazoa > Chordata > Mammalia > Chiroptera > Phyllostomidae > Anoura > Anoura caudifer. Next base: position 132,069 of record PVKU01000445.1, on the reverse strand, counting down.
AAGTGGGATTTGTCACAGGGATGCAAGGATGGTTCAACATTTGCAAATCAGTAAGTGTAATACATCACATAAACAAAAGGAAAGACAAAAATCACATGAACATATCAATACATGGAGAAAAAGCATTTGATAAGGTACAGCACCCATTTATGATAAAAAACACTCAGCAAAGTGGGAATAGAGGGAGCATTCCTCAACATAATCAAGGCCATATATGAGAGACCTACAGCCAACATCATACTCAATGGGCAAAAACTAAAATCTTTTCCACTAAGATCAGGAACAAGACAAGGTTGTCCACTTTCACCACTTCTATTCAATATAGTATTGGAAGTATTAGCCACAGTAATTATACAAGGAAAGGAAATAAACACTATCCAAATTGGAAAGGAAGAAACAAAACTATCATTGTTTGCAGATGACATGATAGTGTACATAGAAAATCCTATAGACTCGGCCAAAAAGCTGCTGGACCTAATAAATGAATTTGGCCTAATATCCTGATATAAAGTTGATATCCAGAAATCAAAGGCATTTTTGTATACCAACAATGAAACAGCAGAAGCAGAAATCAAGAAAAAAATCCCATTCAATATAGCAAAAAGAAAAATAAAACACCTAGCAATAAATCTAACCAAGGTGGTAAAAGACCTGTATGCAGAAAACCACACTACACTGAAGAAAGAAATCAATATACACACAAACAAATGGAAACATATACCATGTTCATGGATCGGAAGAATTAACTTCATCAAAATGTCCATAATACCCAAAGCGATTTACAGATTCAGTGCAATACCTATTAAAGTACCAATGGCATATTTCACAGACATAGAACAAATACTTCAAAAATTTATATGGAACCATAAATGACCCTGAAAAGCTGCAGCAATTTTGAGAAAGAGAAGCAAAGTAGGAGGGATCACAATACCTGACACCAAACTGTATTACAAGGCCACTGTAATCAAAACAGCCTGGTACTGGCATAAACACAGGCACATGGACCAGTGGAGTAGAACAGAGAGCCCAGAAATAAACCCAATTCTCTATGGTCAATTAATATTTGACAAAGGGGGCAGAAACATAAAATGGAGTAAAAATAACCTCTTCAACAAGTGGTGTTGGGAGAACTGGACAGCTACCTGCAAAAAAATGAAACTCGAACACCAACTCACACCATACACAAAAATAAATTCAAGGGGATAAAAGATTTAAATACAAGCCATGACACCATTAAAGTCCTAGAGGAGAACATAGGCAGGAAAATCTCAGATATTTCACGTAGCAACATTTTTACTGATATGTCCCCTAAAGCAAGGGACATAAAGGAAAGAATAAACAAATGGGATCTCATCAAAATAAAAAGCTTCTGCACAGCTAAAGAGAACAGTATTAAAATAAATAAAGAACTGACTATGGGAAAGCATACTTGCCAATGATACCTCAGACAAGGGTTTAATCTCCAAAATATATAAAGAACTTACATGGCTCCACTCTAAGGAGACAAGCAACCTAATTAAAAAGTGGGCAAGGGACTTGAACAGACACTTCTCCAAGGAGGACATACAGAGGACCCAGAGACACAAGAAAAGATGCTCAATATCGCTAGCTATCAGAGAGATGCAAATGAAAACCACAATGAGATACCACTTTACACCAGTCAGAATGGCCATCATAAACAAAGCAACAAACAACAAGTGTTGGAGAGGTTGTGGAGAAAAGGGGACCCTAGTGCACTGTTGGTGGGATTGCAGACTGGTACAACCACTATGAAAAACAGTATGGAATTTTCTAAGAAAATTGAAAATGGATCTACCTTTTGACCCAGCAATTCCACTGCTAGGATTATATCCTAGGAACCCTGAAACACCAATCCAAAAGAACCTATGCACCCCAATGTTCATAGGAGCACAATTTACAATTGCCAAGTATTGGAAGCAACCCAGGTGCCCATCAGTAAATGAATGGATCAAGAAACAAGGTACATTTACACAATGGAATTCTATGCAGCAGAAAGAAAGGAGCTCCAACCCTTTGTGACAGTGTGGATGAACTGGAGAGCATTATGCTAAGGGAAATAAGCCAGGAAGTGAAAGACAAATACCATATGATCTCACATTTAATAGGAACCTAAACAACAAAACAAACAAACAAGCATAATATAACCAAAGACACTGAAATTGAGAACAGGCTGACAGTCACCAGAGGGGAGAGGGGAGGGAATTTCAGGGGAAAAGAGGAAGGATTTGGAGCAACAAGTATAAAGGACACATGGACAAAAACTAGGGGAGGGTGGAAATGGGAGGGAGGTGGGGAGGGCTGTGGTGGTGGGCTGGGATGGGAGTAAAAGACAGAAAACTGTACAAGAACAACAATTAAAATAAAATTAAAAAAAAAACAGAATAAAAAAGAAATACTGATGGAAAAGTTACTTAACCTGGTGAAGAAGAAAAAAACACACAATTCCAAGAAGCACACAGAGTCCCCAAAAAGATGAATCCAAAAGACCCACAGCAAGACACAGCATAATTAAAATGGCAAAGGTAAAGACAAAGAAAGAACATTGAAAAACATGAGAGAAAGACAACTACAAAGGATTTCTATTAAGACTGTCAGCAGGGATTTATTCTGAGGATGAAAGTTGGTAGAATACCCACAAATCAATAAATGTGATATACCACATAAACAATATGCAGGATAAAAACTACATGATCATATCAGTAGATGCAAAAAAGCACTTGATGAATTCCACCAACATTTATGATAAAAAATTCTCAGCAAAGTAAGAATAAAAGAAACATACCTCAACATAATAAAGGCCATGCATGACAAACCCAAAACAAGTATCACACTAAATGGGCAAAAACTAAGATCAGGAACAATACAAGGGTGTCCACTTTCACCACTCTTGTTTAACATAGTACTGGAAGTCCTAGCCACAGCAATTAGATACAAAGAGGAAACAAACGGCATCCAACTTGGAAAGGAAGAAGTAAAACTGCCATAACCTGCAGATGATATGATACTGTATAGCAGAAGTGTCCAACCCATGGCCTGAGGGCCACATGCAGCCCAGAATGGCCATGAATGTGGCCCAAGACAAAATCGTAAATTTACTTAAAACAAAATCTCATTTACTTATGAGATTTTTTGTGATTATGTGTCACAATTTATTTAATGTGTGGCCCAAACAACTCTTCTTCTTCTACTATGGCCCAAAGATGCCAAAAGGTTGGACACCCCTGGTATATAGAGAACTCTAAAGATTCCATCAAAAAACATACTAGAACTGATAAATGAATTCAGTAAAGTAACAGAATACAAAATACATACTCAGAAATCAGTTGCATTTTTATATACCAATAATGAACTCTCAGAAAGAGAAACTAAGAAAACAGTCCCATTTGAAATTGCTTCAAAAAGAATAAAATATCTAGGAATAACTTTAACCAAGGATGTAAAAGACCTAGACTCAGAAAATAATAACACACTGAAGAAAGAAACTGAAAAAGATACAAATAAGTGGAAGCATATACTGTGTTCATAGATAGGAAAAACTGGCATCATTAAAATGTCCATACTACCCAAAGGAATCTACAAATTTAATGCAACTCCTATCAAGATAGCAAGGACATATTTCACAGAACTGAAACAAATATTCCAAAAATTTATGTAGAACAACAAAAGGCTCTAAATAGCAACAACAATCTTGAGAAAGAATAACAAAGTGAGAGGAATCATACTACCTGATATCTGAACTGTACTACAAAGCCATAGTAATCAAAACAGCATGATTGTGGCATAAAAAGAGACATATTACAATAGGTCAGTGGAACAGAATAGAGAGCCCAGAAATGAACTCATGCCTTTACAGTCAAACAGTATTTGAGAAAGGTGGCAAAAACATACAATGGGGTAAAGAAGGTCTATTCAGTAAATGGTGTTGGGAAAATTGGACAGATATATGAAAAAATAAAACTAGACAACCTTCTTACACCATACATTTGAATAAACTCAAAATGGATTAAAAATTTAAATGTTAGGTTCAAAACCATAAAACTCCTAGTCGAAAACATAGGCAGTAAAATCTTAAACATTTTCTTGTAGCATTATTGTTTATATATATATATATATCTCCTTAGGCAAGGAAAATGAAAGGGAAAAAAAAACAAATTGGACTGCATCAAACTAAAAAGTTCTTGCACAGCAAAGGAAACCATCAACAAATTAAAATACAAGCCATTCAATGGGAGAATATATTAATCAATGATACACCTGATAAGGGGTTAATTTCCAAAATTTATAAAGAACCTATAAAACTCAACCCCCCAAAAAAACAAAAAATTCAATTAAAAAATAAGCAAAGGATCTGAATAAACACTTCTCCATACAAGACATATAGTTGGACAATAGGCATATGAATAGGCTCCATATGACGAATCTTCAGAGAAATACAAATTAAAATCATAATGAGTTATCACTTCACACCGGTGGGATTGGTTATCATCAATAAATCGACAAACAAGTGCTGGTGAGGATGTGGAGAAAATGGAACCCTAGTGCACTGTTGGTGGGAATGCAGACTGGTGCAGCCACTGTGGACAGCAGTATGGAGATACCTCAAACAATTAAAAACGGAACTGCCTTATGACCCAGAAACATACTTCTGGGAATTTATACAGAGAAACCCTCAAACACTAATTTGAAAGAATGTATGCATCCCTATGTTCATTGCAGTGCTATTTACAATTGCCAATATTTAAACATAGCACAAGTGTTCAACAGTAGATAAGTGATTAAAAAGTTGTGGTATATTTATACAATGGAATACTACTTTTTATACAGAAAAAAGAAGGAAATCTTACTCTTTGTGACAGCATGGTTGGACCTAGAGAGCATTATGCTAAGTGAAATAAGCCAGTAAAAGAAGAAAAGCACCATGTGATTTCACTCATATGTGCAATCTAATGAATGAAATGAACTAAAAAGCAATATAATGACAGACTCATAGAGAGCAGGCTCACAGCTGTGAGGAGAATGGGGGATTGGGGACTAGGTTGAGGGGTAAAAGGATTGAACAAAAAAGTACAAAGAGGGAAAAAATCATGGGCATGATGGACACGGACAACAGTACGAGGGTTCTCAAGGTGAGGGGATTGACAGAGGTGGAGGAAGATATAAGAGGGATAAATGATGATGTACAGAGACTTGACTTGGGGTAGTGAACACACAGTACAGTATACAGATGGTGTGTTGTAGAACTGTGCACCTGAAACCTGTATAATTCTATTAGCTAGTGTTACCCCAATAAATTCAACATAAAGAATAAAAACTGCACAAAAAAAGCCCTCTAGGCTTAGAAAGCTTTACCAATGAATTCTTTTAAAAATTAATTAATTAATTAATTAATTAATAAAAAAACAAACAGAACAAACACTGAGGCCTAGCTAACATAAGTAGGACATTCAAAGAGTCAAAGGAAAAACTTTAAGTGTACAAAAATTCTGCAAATTTAGCCTTTCTCACAATTTTACATATGTTAATAGTTTGATACTAAAGACAGCATGACTCATTGAAATAAATCATAGTCTGGCATTTGGGCTTAAACCTTACATTTACCCAAGCTGAACATATCTTAGCAGAAAGACAACTACATTTGTCAGCTCCCAAGCCACTGCATATTCCAGCTACTTCATTAATTTCACATAGACAAAGTCGTGTTAAGAATTCTTTTAGATTCTCTGAAAAAATGTGTAGCGATGATCTTTATAATGAATGGCTACACTTTCCAACAATAATTATTACCTGTTTCTTATTATGGCTAAAAGTAGCTTTAATCAATATGTGGTAATTAAGAATTACTAAATGAGAACAAGCTGACAGTGACCAGAGGGGAGAGGGAAGGAAATTTCAGGGAAAAAGGGTGAAGGGGTTTGCAGGAACAAGTATGAAGGACACATAGACAATAATGAGGGGAGGAGGAGGAAACAGGAGGGAGGTGGGGAGGGTTGGGGGGGTGGGCTGGGGGAGAGAAAGGCAGAAAACTGTACTTGAACAACAATTAAAATAAAAATAAAATAAAAACAATACAAAACTGAAGATAAAATAGAAAGTGTGTTCCAGGAAAATAAATTACTAAATGAGGTTTTTAATTAAAAATATATGTGTGTGTCATTTTGGCCAATATCAGTGAACACTTGGATGTTAGTTTTGTCTTTCTGACTTAGTTTTAGCATGGCCCTCTAAGTCTGATATCAAAGCAACACTAGAAAATGAAGTATGCTTTTAGTTAACTGTGCTAGAGGGTACGATAGAGAACATGGAAGCACTACGTGAAAATTCATCAGATGACCTTTCATATTATTAGGCTGTAAAGTTCTTAAAATCTGTGGTCATCAATATGAACTGATTAGTCTCCATAAAAGAAGAATAAATCAGTAAATATGGATTATTTGTAAAGTCTATACAATGTCGTTCACCATAAATCCAAAGGAGTTATATGAGGTCTGTCCAGAAAATATCCAGCTGTGTAATATAAAAAATAGAGACATTTATTGAAGGGGATACAAGAAAGATTGTACATAGGACAATGATACCTCAGTTTCCTTCAAATTGGGCACCTTGGGACCTCACACAGTTCCAATTGCTATCAGCTGCCCTGTCATATTTTCCTGACTCTCATTAATGGTCTGAAATCTCTTCCCTTTCAAAGTTAATTTTAACTTTGGGAAAAGCCAGAAGTCACAGGGCACCAAACCTGGGTGGTAGGGAGGGCTGAGTCACCTGGGTGATTTGATGCTTCATCAAAAAATTCTGCACAAGACATGATGCATGAGTGGGCACATTGTCATAATGAAACTGCCAATCACCAGTTGCCCATAGCTGCAGCCTTCTGAATCATCAGAATAGTTTCTGCAGAAGAATGTCCAAGCTTAACACAAAATTTGATGCAGATTCACTGCTCTACTCACTCAGTCATTTTGAATGCAATGGTCACAGTACACATGCTCACTCAGTGGGTCTACCTTCCCTCACTGACTAGTAAGGCCATCACTGTTGATGCATGTATATTCCAGTCCATGCTCCTTGGTGTCCAGGTTACACTGATATTGCACAAACCATCCTTGTTACATTAACAATGGTCAGACTTTTTTCAGACTGACTTTGTATATGGCCTACCTGCATAAGAGGAGTGGCATATATTCAGAATACCTATTGGCAATTCAGAGCTAATGAGATCCTTTTAAAAGAAGAATTGATACACAGAGTATCAAACTCCTAGCTCAGCAAATGGAATCACCTCAATTTTTTTATTGAACCTGCCCTGCAGAGAATGGCACTTTCAAGTTACACCCCAATTTAGGATCTCAGTAACAACTGTGTGTAACTTCAAATGAAAGAGCTATCAGTACTGAGTTCCTACTCTACAAGTCAACTGTCATCAAAGCCAAGTCCATGGCCACGGAGGACTGTTGAGCTAAGAGTGTGAGGAAGACCAACAGAGACAGATACTAAAGAAACAGTTGGAAAGGGAAGATAAAACTATTGATCTAAGTGATGTGGATGCTGTGAGGCACCACCAGAGGCAATGTGGAAAAGTTGTCATTTTCTGGGTAGCAACAAGAGTACATGCTGGCATGTAGCAATCAAAATGGGGTGGCTCACACTAGAGAAATAATGTCACACTGCTCAAGAGTGAACACACAGTGGGACTGCTAACAACAAAAGGATTTGCCACCAGCAGCTCCTCAGCTAGGAAACGACTAAGTCATTCATACTGCGTCTGTGGAACACTCTGCAGGGCTCCATTGATCCTGTGGTCTACACTCATGCATGTGGCTTGAAATAACTTCAGCTCTGACATCTGTAAATACAAGCAATGATTGCTCATTCTTCCTGTAATTAGGATGGTGACAATGACTGTACAGCCTCTGCAGGTAGGTGCAAGTTAGGACAGTAATTTAGCATTGTCTTTTACATATCCCTCCTTTAAACTATGAGACACTTTTTTGGAAGCTGAATGTGAAACCTTCATTTTAGAATTTATTGGGATGAAGATGGAAGATGGTATTTTAATCTGATCAAGTCTTTATACATGCAACCAATATTTAGTGGGTATCTCAAATGATACATTCTTAGTTCCCAGCCTAGTGTATAAGATGCCCATCTCTGAATCCCTGTGTTTTGTCTGTACTTCTCTCATAATGCTATATTACTCTACTTTAAAATAAAAATAATTTGATCATTTAACTAATTCATACATTCATCAAATATTTTGAATACCTATCATGTGTTAATCACTGTGCTGGCTATTGTCTTGTTAATGAAAAAGACAGAAAAGGTTGCTATCTTCATGGAGTCACAGCTCAGGATGATAGACATTTAAAAAAATTAAACAAATTATTGTAAAAATTACAATTTAGATAAGTCATAGGTATGAAGAAAGGCCAGTTGGCTCAACTGTGGTCCCCTTGTCTAGACTGACTTAATGAGTCTATGTACAGTAGAAAATAAGTAGATGCTTAATAAAGAGTTTATTAAATTGAGCTAACTGTAAGAAAAATTTCTTATAAGATTGTAAGAACAATCTGAATTGTAAAATTGTAGAAGTAATGTATTTTCCCTACCATCATTATATTTGCTTTTCATTCCTTAAATAGTATTGAATGTTTTCCAAAATATGTATTTCTAAGAGATAGACTTTTTAATGTGCTCAATTATTAGATATGAGATATATTTTTCAGAAATCTAGGGCAAACATTTGCTATAGTTCACTGTAACATTTGAACCCAACTCAGAGGTTCTACTATTTTTGATATATAAGCTAAAGTCCTAATGTGCTTCTCTTATTTTAGGCAAACTGCTTATCAAACCTGCCTCAGTTATTTAAAACCCTCAAGTGTACTTTTGAACAGAGTATAAGAGGGCTAAGAGAAAAATGAAGCTGCCTGTTGTAAAGCCCTGGCATCCATAGATTCAACCATCTTGAAAGAGTGAGTGACGCATACAAGACTCAGTTACTCTTAGGAAATAGTTGGACTACCAGATGTAAGCTGAGTTGTATCTCTGTGTCTTCTTGAGGTTTGCCCCTGCTCCTTGGAACTTCTACAACTGATAATGAGTTCCTACAGCCAGAGAGTTAATGCCCAGCATAGCAGGTGACCTCAAACCCTGCCCTAGCCCTAAAGATAGTATGGATCAGTCCCCATGCAGTAGATTGCAAAATATTGGGAGTATCACCCATGGACAAATCTAAAAGTACTCATATCTATAAACCCAATCCTAAAACTTTGAGGAATACTAAATGTCTTTATTATAGTTTCCCTTAATAAGTGACACAGGTTTACACATGTGTCATTATCTAAAAAATTCTCTTCCAGTCCTGAGCTTTGTATTTTCTTGTTGCTTATGACCATCAGATAGATGATCTCCAGCAGAACTGAGGGCCAGAAAAAGGTTTGCTAGTATGTAATTGCCACCATTTACTCTTCATAAAGTGGTATGATTCAACCCACTGAGGTTTACTCTTTTCTAGAATACCAGAAAACAAACAAAAAAAATATATCTCTTAAACATTCAAGGAGTTCACATTTCAATTAGAAGAAACAACTATTACCCAAGTAATGCAGAAGCTAAATACAAAAGCGAAAGTATAAATACATGGTCATGAGGACACAAAAGATAAATGGAAGGAAGGGTGGCAATTTGGAGGCTTAGAGACAAGTCTCGTGTCAGGGAAGAGTGGTGCCCAGTGCATACACGCTGCAGGCCATGATAATGCAATGAAGCGATGAGGGCTAAAAGCACAGAGAAGGCATAACCAGAAAGATGAAGTGCTCCATTGAATACAGGTGGAGGCAATGATGAGAAGGAGCCAACGATGGCATGGACTTCAACAGAGGCAAAGTTCACCCACTAGATGTTTCTAACCTTTGTAAAGCTGTATCTGCAGGGATTATTTATTTCATTTAGGTTTGGGACATTATCCTTATAAGAATCCAGATGCTTTGGTACATTTTATCTTCAGAAGTTAACAGAAAAGTCTATCCTTGCCTAGGGTGGCATTTGTTGCTATAAATCATGACATGCTGAGTTTAGCTGCAGCTGTAAGCTGCAATATGCCTCCTTTTAACTGCTACTCAGTGGTCCCAGTTCTGCCCTCAGGAACTAACACAGATTAAGTCGAATCCCTCTTCAGTGCAGCAGCCATTGAACTGTCATTGAGGCCCCCTTCTCTTCAGTTCCTCAGGTCCTCAGCCCCTTGAGCTATCCATGCGGACATGGACTCTGCTCCCTAAACCATACTGGTCATCTTCCTTTGGGCATACTCTAATTTGTCACATCCCTCCTAAGAAAGAAACCTGCCCAGGACACAAATTTCTGGAGTACTGTGACTGGTAAGAGTGGCCAGGAACTGCAGTTTCCTCATCCCATGCACTTTGTTTATGAAGACACCCTTAAATTGCTAGCAGTCTTTTGAAGCAGCCTCTCATCCTATTGGTGCTTCCTGAGCTTACAGTGTACCCACACTTGGAGACAGTTATCACATAGAATTTGTAAAGCCATCTGTTCCTGTGCAGCTCCTTCTCATTTAACTTCAGAGTCAAACTACCAGTATATTACTGATTAGAACAGCAGCAAAGATGTCTATCACATTTCACTGGGAAAAGAAGCATTTATTATTGGCATTATAAAAATTGCCAGCATCTACTGAGCTCTTATATATGCCAGATAATGTTCATCTTTTTCATGAATTACATCTTTATAAAAATTAAACTATGAATTTTATTATAAAAATAATATGAACTAATAATAAGACATCAAATAGTATAAAATGACATAATGTGAAAAGTAAATCTTACTCTTATCTTAACACCCCAGATTTCCATGTTTTGTATATCCCAGTAAATTTTTTCTCTGCATATATATTAAGTATCATGTTTTTACATAATATGTATAATACTCTGATCTTAGATATTTTTAATATAGCTCTTGGAAATCATTTTGTAACATCACATAGAGAGTCATCCGAATCTTTCTAATAGCTACATGTATTTTACTGTGTGAATTTGCCCCATTGTGCATCTCCTTTAATTCTAATGACAATCATATGTACTGGGTCTTATTATCTTTATTAAACACACAGAAGAGCAAGCTTTAAAGAAATCATTACCACACTGGCCAATGTGGCTTGGGTGGTTGGATCAGCATCCCATAACCAAAGGGTTGCAGGCTCAATTCCCAGTCAGGAGATATACCTATGTTGTAAGTTCAGTCCTTGGTCCACGTACACATGGGAGGATACAAATCAACACTTCTCTTGCACACCTATAACTTTGATGTGGCAGAGGCTTAGGTAATTTCCAAGGAAGGGCAACCCGTGTGAACCAGGTTGATGGAATCACCACCAGTGATATGGAATACCACTCTGTGTCTCTGTAGGGGGAAGTGAACAGAAAATGGAGAATGGCTACTGCCTATCCTCTGGAGTTTTGTCCTAAAGAAAGCTGTTCCCAGGCACCCTCGCTATTGCCAGACACTTCAGTTTCTCTCAGTATGCCACTGGTGCCCTTCCAGCTCCTGCTCTGTTGCTAGAACCCAGAGGGAGTAAGTCTATATAATTCCTAAGTTCATTGCTGGCCCTTTAAGAGGAGATGCCTTAAGAATCCTGCAGTTTCTTCTGTTGCCCCATCTCACCCTGGTTTTTATAGCAAGAATTTATGGGGATTTTTCATCCCAACACTGGAACCCTGGGCTGGGTGGTCTAGTGTGGTGCTGGGATCCCTCACTCCTGAGTTATCCCTCCCAATTTTTATCTACCACATATGGGTATGGGACCACTCATTCCATATCTCTGTGTCTCTGCTATCTCAGTGCCTCCTACGCATCTGGATGAATATGACTTCTTTAATTCCTTTGTTTTCAGACTTCCATACAGCTCAATTTTCTGATGATTCTGTGTGATAGTTGTTTTGTAGTTTAGTTGTAATATTTTCTGTGGTTGTACAAGGACGCAAGCCCTGTTTACCTATGCCTCCATTTGACCAGAAGTCCTCTTGCTTTTGTTTATTTTTAACAGAAATTGTTACAACAACCAAAAATATCTCAAAGTATGCATTAAAAATCTGTGTTTTATTAATAAGGTTTAATATTTTTATGTACCCTGTTTCAGAAATCCATAGTTGGTTCTATCCCTTGAACTCAAATGCCATCATTGTCTCTTGAGTAAAACTGCCAATTGCATGTATAAAATATTAAAACACAATTATGATGCTGCTAAAAGAATAAACATGTCAAGTGTCAACAAAATATTGTATGTCTGCTGTGTTTTAAATTAAGTCAAAATAGATTGCTTAAATTTGTTCTTTTCAGTGCCTGTTTGAGAAAGTAAAAAAAGGAACACCTGTTTTATTAACACATTCACTATGCATCAGGGCTGTTCATCTTTGCAACAAATAAATTAAGATTTTGGGTCCTCTTACAATTCTCAGTTCAGTCTGACTGACTCTGACACCTCTCTAATCAAATATATCCACATGATATTGTAAGCCCCATTATAGTACATTAATAGCTTGTAAAGTGAAATTGATGCAGCATGATGGACTGTATTCCTGAAGCAGTGACAAACATCAATGATAGATGCACTAATGGATATGTTGAATTGCAATAAATATAAATGCAGAACAGCAATTGCAGAGCATTAAAAATGTCATCTTGTGAGTTTAGGTATTTATGAGGCTGAGCCAGCTGGAAACAAGAGTGGTGAGTTCCTATGAACCACTGCAACTCTGAGGTTCCAAAGAAAGCAGAGGCTTTTTCATCAAATAGGTCAGACCGCCAGCAAATTGTTGTCACAGCTGTGCCATTGTCAATTAGGCCTCCAATGACTCAGCCCTTTGTTTTTTCCTGCTTGCACATCTCACCCCACCTTTTCCCTGGGCTTGGGTACTTCACTCTTGCAAACTTTCCAACACATTTCCCTTGGTGACTCTTCTCATATGTTTTGATTCATCTCCCAGGCATTGATCTAAAACTCAGAGAAGTAACATTAGGGAAGCATCTCAGCTACTTCAAAAGATATTGCTATTCCTTCTGGGCTATTTTGGCATGTCAAACCAACAGACCAAGCAGAAACACTCCGCACTATTACCCGCTTGCCACTGTTGTGTTCAGTATGCCTGCCTGGGCTTCCTAAACCCTAAAGACTTAGTTTAATATCAGCAAAATCCAGCAGATAAGCTTGGTCCAGGATACTGCAGGACAGAGAGAACTCACATGGATTCTTGTCATGCTCAAGCAAAAACCATAGCATCAGGGCCAAGTCACAGACAGGCTCTAGCAGAAAAGAGGTGGACCTAGAACTATATTAGCAAAATTTTTTACTATGTGCCAATCTCAAGCTCAGGTTTGATAATGAGGGTGTTATAGTTACCCAAACATGCTCCTTGCATTTCTTGGACTTTCATCTGCACCCAATGTTTTCATAAATTGGTACAGATTTGTTGTCAGATATTAAAGTAAATTACTCAATATTGTTTGGAATCAGATGTTAAAATGTGCTCTTGATGCTAATAGAAAATGGTCACTAAAGTTATATCAGAAGATCACTAGATTTGCCAAAATATAAATAAATAGTTGGTCATTATAATTCAGTTTATAATTACAAATTCAGTTTATAATTCACTTCGTTGGAAAAATAAGTTAATTTGTCATTTATTGTGCTTTATCACAAAATCATAACTAAACTCCATATTAAATATTAGTGGTATTTATCTGTCATTGTTATTCAGCACAGGTAAACAACAGAAATAGCAAACTGAAGAAAAAAGCAAGGGCAATTTGCAACACAGAAAAATTAAAAAGACAATATGACATTTTTAGCCTAAACATGATATCCCTCATCTAAAAGCCTAGGAATAACACATCAAAAGTAGAGGAAGCTTACAAACCTGACCCTCCAATATATGTCTTGTTGGTTGCTTAACCAATTTTGAAATATGTAGAAACCATTCAGCCTTAAAATGAAATTTTAATATACTGTTAAAACTCACCAAAACTTGTGTGAGTTGGTTTGATTTATTAATAGCTAAGATAAAAAAAATCAAGGCTATTTTACAGCAAATTAGTAAATAGAATGAAATTTTTTTTAAAAAGTTGAGAATCAGAAAGGGAAAACTTTAAAGTGATTATTGATAGACACATATTTATTGTCATTTTATTTTTAAACTATTTTCCTTCTTCTTCTTCTTTTTCTTTTTCTTGTTCTTCCTCTTCTTCTTAAAGCAAGCCCTTTAGCATTTGTTGCAATACTGGTTTGGTGTTAACAAACTCCTTTAGCTTTTTTTCATCTGAGAAAAAAGTACAATTAAAAAAAAAGCTCTAAAACTCAAACAAATAAGTGCCCCCAAAAGGGAAGGGTTAATTTTATTGGAATTCCTCCATTATCATTAGTTCTCAAATTTAAACAATGTTTTATTAAACATCTATTATAATCCAAACAACTTTTTAACTCTGGTGATTAGAAAGTTATTCACTGAGTAAATATTATTTGATTATCCTCTGTGACTAACCAAGGGATATAAAGAGAACAAGCAAGATCCTGTATTCATAAGGTCTTATATTATGCCAAGGTAAGGGGGAAGGTAGAACATACATTTTTTTAATTTTAAAGATTTTATTTATTTGCCTTGGCTGGTGTGACTCAGTGAATTGAGTGCCAGCTTGTCAACCAAAGGGTCGCTGGTTTGATTCCTAGTCAGGGCACGTGCCTGGGTTGCAGGCCAGTTCCCCAATAGGGGGCACATGAGAGGCAACCACACACTGATGTTTCTCTCCCTCTCTCCTTTTCTCTCTCCCTTCCCCTCTCTCTAAAAATAAATAAATAAAAGCTTTTTATTTACTTATTTTAAAATCTCTTATTTAAAAATTTTTTTTTGAAAAAGTTATTTTATTTTATTTATTTTTAGATGGTAGGGAAGGGAGGGAGCAAAGGAGGGAGAGAAACATCAATGTGTGGCTGTTTCTTGTGTGCCCCCTACTGGGGACCTGGCCCACAATCCAGGCACGTGCCCTGACTTGGAATCAACCAGCAACCCTTTGGTTTGAAGGCTAGCATTCATTCCACTGAGCCACACCAACTAGGGCAGAGCACACATTTTTAAAGGTAAACAATAAAAATATTACATACTGATGAATATAATGCAATACAAACCATTAAAATAGAATGATGTCAGGTGAGTAATAAGATGTCTTTTTCAGGATATTCAGAAAAAGCCTCTCTGAAGAAGTTGATATTTAAGTGTAAAATTACAAATGATGACAAAGCAGTCATATGAAATTAAAGGAAGGACATTTCAAGTAGCAAAATCATTGGTGCAAAGGTCTTGAGGCAAAGACAAATTTGGCAAGTTTGAAGAACAAAAAGAAGGGCACTTTGACAGAACTATATGGGGAGAGAAAGAGTGATTGAAATGCTGTTATAAACTTTTTAATTCAGAAGAGAGAGTTTGGATCTGATGATGAAAAGCCACCAGAGGATTTCAGCAGGGCTATAACATAACTTGAATTATTTTTAAAAAATCGTTCTGTAACAGATTGAAGGAGGCAGGAGGAAAATCATTTAGGAAACTATTGCCCAAATCCACGTGGGTTGGGCTATTGTCACAGTAGCAGAGATACAGAGAAGTGGGAGGTTTCAGTATAGGTTTAAATGTTTTGAAAGAAGGCTTGCTAACACTCGTCCTTGAAACTGATGAAGAGTGTAAGAAGACATTAAGAATTATTCTCAGATTTGCTTGTTTCTTTGTTTATTTGATGCACTGGGTTGATAGTAATACCATTTATCTAAATGGGAAAGCTTCAAGTAAGAGAAAGTTTTGGAGAAAATAAAGTATTCTGATTTAGCCATGTTAAATTTGAGATGCAGTGCAGCAAAGGATTACTCAAAAGCTTAGAGAACTCAAATTCTGCACAGCCCATAGAAAGGACTGACCCTTGACCAGTTCCTGGGAGATAACCTGTAAGCTCTTGGAATATCCTGTCTGTTAAAAGTGTCTTTATATGCCTGTAGCCTTGGGCAATGCTAGTTTATGCTAACAATGTGATTTACAATATACCAATTTGACTTCTGGTGGGGCTGTGGACTGAGCAGCTAAATTTTGTTGTACAGGCACTCCATATCTATGGGACTAACCCCCAGGCAAAACCCTGGACACCAACACTCAGATAGTTTCCCTGGTTGGCAGCACTTCATGTGTTCTATTGCACATAGTTGCTGGGAGAATTAAGTGTTGTCCTTAGAACTCCACTGGCATAGAACAAATGGAGGCTAGTGCCTGATTTCTCCTGTACTTCAGCCAATCTGCCTTTTAAACTTGCTGAATTTAATGTATCCTTTCACTGTATTAACAAGTCACCGTGAGTATAAGACCTTTCTGAGTTGTGATAGTCCCCCTGGCAAATCGCTGAAGCCGAGAGTAGTCCTGGGGACTCTGACTCAGATGTATATTGACTGGGCATCAAAGAGGAGATGTCCTATAGGCTATTGGCTAAGTAAATTCAGAATTATAGGAGGAATCAAAACTGGCAATAATGATTTGAGCCACTGGCACATGGATAAGACTAAGCTGTGGGAGTGTCACTTAGGACGTAGTCCCAGGAATATCACCTAGAAAGAATCAGCTGATTTAAAAAAAAAATGCTGAATTGGATTAAGTCCCTGCTTTTAGAAGCTCACATTATTGTCAGGAGCCTGAGAGGACACAGATGGGGATGGACACAGAAGCCACTACTTATAAACAGAGAAGAGAAAGCAGCAGTCAGATGCAGCAGGGGAAGGCATCCCATTGTAGGGGGTCCCTGGCCCAAGACCCTGAAGGATAAGTAGTACTTTCCTGAACATTTGGAAAGGGACCTGCATGCAAAAAGGAAAGATTACCCATCATTTATTTAGCTTGAGGAAACTAATATATTTAGTAATTTAGCATTTTAGGAAAGGGCTTAAAATTCTCTGATGGAATAATATATCCCCAATCATTCATATCCTAATCCCGAGAATCTGTAAACATGTAAAGAGAACTTTGCACATACAAATAAGATTGCGGACCTTGGAATGAGGTTATCCTGGACTATACAGGTAGATCAAATGTAATTACATAAGGTTTTAAAAGCAGGGCTTTTTTCCTGGTTGTGGTCAGAGAGAGATGTGATGATGGGAGAAAGGTCCAAGAGATGCTACTGAAAATTACTGGCTTTGAACATGGAGTACATGTACTTATGTACATTGCCTGTGTACATAAGTAGCACAGGCAATCTCTAAAAGCTGAAGAAAACAAGAAAATGAATTATTTTTTAGAGCCTCCAGAAGGAAAGTACCCTTGAAAAAAAAAACTTAAAATTAAGTCAGTGAAATCCATGTCAGATTTCTGATCTATAGAACTATACAATAATAAATTTGTGTTGTTTTAAATTGCAATAAAAATAGAAAACCAATACAAAAACAGAAAAAATTGATGATATTCAGTTCTTTCTCTTTTTGTCTGTGCACTTTAAATCTTCTTCTTTTCAAAAAATATAAGAAGATGATATTTTTAAAATATCATTTTAGTTAGGATCTTCAAAAATTCAAGATACTTGACAAGAATAATCTCTTTATAATCCTTGAACTCTTGCTATAGCATAAGATGCTTATTTTTTTTTTTTAATGACATGCTTTATAAAGATAGATCCTTGTTTCCTGGTGCTTTATTGAACAAAATAAACAACATTCAAGTTGTTGCAGCACCAGGAGCTCATGTTTAAGGATGACTTCATGTAATTTTGTTTTAATTGCTGCCATGCAAATCATAGCCTACTGTACAAGTCGGGAGGCCAAAGAGAAAAGACTTCATAACTCTACCCAAAATCAACCAAACCAGCCTGCCTTTTATCTATATTATATATTGGATGCCAATGGGAGATTGTTCTTAAACAAAATGTTGCTGTTTTAAATAGCTGGAAAACTAGTAACCTGAGTCATCTTAGTTCTGAAAAACTCAGACTTTTGGTGGTCTATTCTGAATAAAAATGGTGGTCAATGGTGCCTTTTTATGACAACTTACCCAGTCATAAAAATTATCAGATTAGGACTCCCTTTCATGGTACTTAACTCTGAGCTCCATACAAGATGAAAAAATGTCTGGTTACCCACAGGCCCTAACACAGTGTTAAATGATGAAAGTTGCTACTTCCTAAGTTTGTTGAACAGAATACTGATATCATGGGAAGATCCAAACCAAAAAATGTTTCAGTAGTCAGATAAATTTAGAAAAACACCCACTCTTAGAAATTTCCAATGCTATTGAGAGCTCTGTGATACAGATGGCCATTTCCCTTTGTTCAATCCAATATTTTCCAAAGTTATATGATCACCAGATTCTTAGAATGGGGTTTGGGGGCATGGTGGGAGGTCATTCCATGGAGCTGGTGTTCCCACAGAACACGATACATAGTTTTAAATGCTTTCTTAAACTGTTTTCAGAAAAAGAAAATATTTTCAAACTGGTATCCTTTGAGCCAAGATAGTTTTACTCTAATTATGCTATTTTTCTTTAAAGAACTTATTTACTATAGATAAAGAAGTCACAACCATAATATGTCTCTGTGTCTCCATAAATTGTGTATATTTATTGTTTTCCTTCAGTGTGTGTTTCTCAAGGTCTTAGTCACTGTGTTGTACTTGTTTCTGCTTTTTCTCTTCAATTGCCTTGGGTCTTGAGCCACTGTGGGAGCTGATTCTACTCTAAAGGCCAGTGCTTGCCCTTAAGGATACCTAGAAGGATAAACAGCCTTAAGGACACCTAGATAGGTTAACTTGGAGATATGGAAACATGATTCAGAATACACATGCCAGGATGCTCTGAGCATATAGGCTCTCTAAAGAGGAGGAAATTCTTCACTCTGTCTTTCTCTTGGTCAACTTCTGTACCCTGAGCTAGCTGAGACAGAAAGCAGCCCTCTTTCAGCTGCATACTTGAATACATCACCGGAATTTTCATCAAGGACATGATGGGAGATATGGCCCTCATGTTCTTTGAATACAGGACAATTCTGTTCCTTAAAAAGAATTTGTAGCCTGATGAATTCCTTGTTTGAAATTCTGATAAGTAAATCTCTGTTAACTGAGTGATAGTATTGCTGCCTTTTATATATCCCTAGATTTTAATGAAGTCATTAAATTCATTTTTAAAAGAAGATAAAGCCAGATATCAACCCTGACCTTGAGTGTCTCATTGACAACCACTTTTCATATAACAGAAAACATACCTTTGAATGACAATTTGGGTTAATTTTTCACTAAAAAAAAAAGTTAACTTCTATATAACTCAGTTCCCTCATCTGTGAAATGAGGGAATTTGTTTAGAGTGCTGCTAAGGTCCCTTACATTGCTAAACTGTGACTAATATATAATATAAACTGTTACATAAATGTAAACATCTATTGTTTTCATTGTTAGTAATAATAATAAAGTAATTCCACGAATACATGCACCAAAAATTATATTGTGTCTAAATTTGTGTAACTCAAATAGTGGTAAGGTGTTTATCTCAGCAATTTTGTGAAAAGTGACAGTAAGGAAACTGCTACTAAAATGAAAACAAGAATAGAAATTTCATTATATATATAAATGGAATTTGTCAAATGGACTAGTTTCCCACTTTAATTAATTGTTATTCTCCTAATATTACTTCTCAGCTTCATAACACAGTTGCAAAATTAGTGCTTTGTTTTATTATATATTGAGATATTTTCCCTAGGAATTGCTGACTTGCATTCCATGGACCCAAATGGAATTTCGTGTTTCTCTCCTACACTTATGTTCCTGTGTAACCTTAGAGGCAGACTTTAAAAACATGACAGTTTGGGAAGTCCTAGAATGGGACTTAAAGGTTTTTTCCAGTGACTGTCCTGTGGAAATGTCTCAGAGAATCCCAATTGTTTAAGGCTGGTCTGTCAGTTATTTTCTGATGCTAGTTCATCTTTCTTCCTAAAAATAGTAGGATCCACACAGTTTCTCCCAGTTGCCTACACACACCAGGTGATTCAACTCTGTTTAGCACATTCGAGTATTCACAACAACTAAGTATTTACTCTGGGTCAAGAACTATCACAGGCCCTGAAACCACAGAGAGCAATTAGACAATTCAACATTTAGAATAATATAATAATGAATCTAATTTGAATTCAGAATATTGGTATATAGTAGATCATTAGTCAATATTGTTGAAAGAAAAAAAATAAAAAAGAGTCCTTGGCACCTGTGTGAGTAGGTCATAAAGAATAAAGAGACTTCCAGCCAAGATGGAGACATAAGTAGATACACTATGCCTCCTTACACAACCAAAAGAAGGACATCAACAAATTGAAAAACAAAAAAGACAAACAGAACTGATAGAAAATTGAACTGTATGAAGTCTGACAATCAAAGAGTTAAAGAAGAAACATTCATCCAGACTGGTAGGAGGGGCAGAAATGAGCTGCCTGGTGGAGAGGACTCACAGCAAGGCAGTGACTGGAAAACAAAGGTGGATGAGGCCGAAGCTGGCGGACAGGGTGAGGCAGCAGCTGGCAGAGTGAACAGTCCCACATTTCTGTGTGGATAAACTGGGAGGAACAACTGGGGAGCAAGACAGACTGTGCAACCCAGGGTTGCAGTGCAGGGAAATAAAGCCTCAAAATCTCTGACTGAAAAAATCTGTGGGGGTTGAGGCAGTGGGAGAAACTCCCAGCCTCACAGAAGAGGTCATTGGAGAGACCCAGAGGGCCCTAGAACATACACAAACCCACCCACCTGGGAATTAGCACCAGAAAGGCCCAATTTGCTTGTGGGTAGCGGGGGAAGTAACTGAAAGTGGGGGAAGAGCTGAGAGAGCAGCATTGTTCCCTCTTGGACTCCTCTCCCACATACTGCCCCACAAGAAAGAGATGTGGATTGCTCCATCCTGGTGAATACCTAAGTCTCCACCCCTTAGTATGCAACAGGCCTGCTGAAACCAAAAAAATAAAAAATAAAAATAAAATTTAAAATAAAATTTAAAAAAGGCCCAAATGAATGAACAGATAAAAGCTCCAGAAAAAATACAACTAAGTGATGAAGAGATAGCCAACTTATCAGATGCAGAATTCAGAACACTGGTAATCAGGATGCTCACAGAATTGAAAAAGTGAAGGCTATTAAAAGTACAATAAGGGAAAATGTATAAGGAATCAACAGTGAAGGGAAGGAAACTGGGACTCAAATCAATGGTTTGGACCAGAAGGAAGAAATAAACATTCAACCAAAACAGAATGAAGAAAAAAGAATTCAAAAAAGTGAGGAGAGGCTTAGTAACCTCCAGAACATCTTTAAACATTCCAACATCTGAATCACAGGGGTGTCAGAAGGAGAAGAGGAAGAGCAAAAAATTGAAAACTTATTTAAAAAATAATGAAGGAGAATTCTCCAATCTGGCAAAGGAAATACACTTCCAGGAAGTCCAGGAAACCCAGAGAGTCCTAAAGAAGTTGGACCCAAATAAGTTGCACCTAGAGAAGCACACACCAAGGCACATCATAATTACATTACCCAAGATTAAAGATAAGGGGAGAATCTTAAAAGCAGCAAGAGAAAAGGAGACAGTTACCTACAAAGGAGTGCCCACAAGACTATCAGCTGATTTCTCAAAAGAAATTTTACAGGCAAGAAGAGTCTGGAAGGAAGTATTCAGTCATGAAAGGAAAGGACCTATCGGTACATCCAAGATTATTCTATCCAGCAATGCTCTCATTTAGAATGAAAAGGCAGATAAAGTACTTCCCAGATAAGGTCAAGTTAAAGGAGAACATCATCACCAGGGTCTTATTATACGAAATGTTACAGGTACTTATCTAAGAAAAAGATCAAAACTATGAAGAGTAAAATGACAACAAACTCACAACTATCAACAACTGAACCTAAAAAAAACAAAAATAAAAACAAAGCAAACCTTTAGAACAGGAAAAGAATCACAGAAATGGAGATCACCTAGAGGGTTATCAGCAGGGAAGGGGAGGGAGAATGAGTGAAAGGGTACAAGGAATAAGTAGCATAAATGGTAGGTATAAAATAGACAGGGGAGGTTAAGAATAGTATGGGGAATGTAGAAGCCGAAGAACTTATATGTAGGACCAATAGACATGAACTAAGGGGGGTGAGGGAATGCAGGTGGGAGGGGATGTGCAGGGTGGAGGGGAATAAAGTAGGGAAAATAGGACAACTGTAATAGCATAATCAATAAAATATATTAAAATGCTTATATATCAAAAAGAATAAAAATAGAAGGAAAACTAAATGCCTATATATCAGAAGGTAGTGTTACTTTATTCTAACTAATTATTACTCTGGCATTACTTCAGCACACCACTTAAGTTTGAGGTTGTGATATTTTCATCCCAAACCAGCTTGCACCACAATTGTTTTTTGTATTAAGTTAAAAAAAGGACAAAAAAAGCCATGGAGGTAGCACAACTGGAGAAGATTAGTGCTTGAACAAGACCTATGCAACTAACTAGTGCTGAGTGTTGGTTCACTGCACTGCGCTGAGGATAGAGAACCACAAAAGTGAGGCCCCAAGCAATATCACATCCATGTGGCTGCCAAGTGAAAGTAGGGGCCAATGGGCGGAAGCTAGCAGCGGGAAGCATTGTAGCAGTGAGCCCATGCCTGTACTGAGATGTTTTCCCTCCTCTGTTGTTCTAGCTAAAACAGCAAGAGCAGAACCCCCTAAGTGCTAGAACAGCAGGCAGGAAACAACCTAGGAATATGGTCTCTTGCTATAATTTGAAAAGAGTGTTTTCAAAGTGGAGGGAATTCAACATCAAAGCTTGTAAAGAAGCTCTCTATTGGTGGGAAAGAGACAGGGAACATATAGTATTCTACATTTGCTTATTCAAAATATGCATTTCATTATTTTAAAAAGATATGATGATTAAAATATGGTATTATATATACATTTAATTTGAGGTGACAGTTTCCAGACCCCCTCATCCAAGCAAAAACTTCATTATTTCTGGCAAAGATCCTAGAGAGGATCTCCATAACTCAAAAACTGACATATTACTTTTGTCCAGTACCAACCATTGTAATACTGCCAAAATTGCTAGAATTGCACATACTCCCAAATCAATCTTAGCAACAACAATGGTTATAGCAGGTAAGTATCTAATATCCAATTTGAGATACACAATGCTCAGAGATGTATCAATATATTCAGAAATCAGACTTTGACCACAAATGAGATACAGTACTACTGTTAAATCTTCAGTTGAATTTGTCTACTTTTTATTGTACAGGACTTCTTTGTCCTTTTCTACATATAAAATTCATCTGTTCCATGTTTTTTAAAGAACCACAAACCATATTTAATGAAAAACCAAGAGCAGAGCAAATAATGCTCATTTTGGTCCTTGCTAACTTAAAATACTAAATTACTAATAAAATCAATGTACTGAAAATCTTGAATTATATTATTAATACTTCCTATCACTATTGCTTAACCTCTGTTAGCCTTAAATTCATATTGGTGAAATAATATTCAAGTTTTGCTTTTCAAATTATTTTGAAGCTGAAGGGGTAAGTCATGTGCCATATAATGAACTGCAAGCTTTTTGAGAGTAGGGGCCACATCCATTCATTATCTCATGCCGAGCCCAACAATGCCTTCCACCTGAACATTGCTCACTAAATGTTGGTTGAATGAACAAGTGAATTGAAGAATGAATGGCATAATAAAATAACAAGAATTTAAACAATACCCTGATAATTCATGCACAACTATCTTTTTATAGGAGAGGAAGGAAGATTCAAAAGACTGGGTTATTAAAATTAATTGTCCACTATAATTGAATTCATAAGATAACTTGACTTAAATTCACTAGATAATTTCTCTCCAATTATAGACACAATAATCTGATATAGGCACAGTGCCAGCACGAACCCTGGATCACAGTGATCACTCAGAACTAGCCCTGTTTTATTCAGCTTTGTATTTTTCCCAGCAGATAAGATTATTTCTTACCTTTGTTTAGAGAAATATTTATGCCTGCCTACCTCCACTTCTCTAAGTAACCAATGTGTTAAACAAAATGTCTCTATTTTGATCAGGACAAAGTAAAACTGAATTAAACTATGTTTAGTTCTGATTTCTGATTAACAATTTCTTGTCAGCACTATAGGTTTTTTAAAAATTGCTAAATTAGGATAAGATGTAACTTCTTACATATCTATTTTCTCAGCTTTAAAGTGACAACTCCCTCTGGTTTAAAAAATATGAAAATACTGCATAATGTTTATCTTATACTATAAATAATAAATCTGATATTTTTATTCTAACTTTATAATCAATGTTTTTGTATCTTAAAAAAGAAAAATAAAGTCAATCACAAAGGAAATGGGGAATAAACACTGGTTAAAAATACAAAATAGTACTATACAGAAATATAAGTCAGGAAATGAACTAAGATCTATTGAAACTCTTAAAAATTAAAGTATCATTTCCTGACATAATTCTAGAAACTTCATGAAATATTTGTCCTTATTATAAACCCTTGTAACTTCCATGGTTGTATGGTTTTTAATTATTTCACAGCATGGCATGAACTTAATTCTCTAGAGGCAAATACTCATGAGTCCATCTTGATTACTTTTTACCCAGCATTTACTCAGAAGAAATCAGTGAAAATAGCATATTAGTATAACATTTCATATAAATAGATGTCTTGGGTATTTTCCAAAACTCCAAATCCTCAAGATTTCAAAAAAATTCCCAAATATTTTGCTCAAGTATTTTTTATCACCTTCTGTAATTTGACTCAGAAATTTAACATCCATTTTTGTATTACTACCCTTCCTCTGCTGAAAATTTTAAGAATTAAACACAACAAAGTTTAACTTACCTTAAAGGAGATTTGTTTTCATAAAATCTTCTTACTATGACCTTGGTTCTCTGGGCAAAAGCAATACAGAGACTTCCCTCTCTTCTCTTCCTCTTCTCTGAGAGCCAGTGGGTTGAAGGTTTTCTCTCTGTCTGTGATAAAGACAGCAGAAGACTCTCAGAGTTTGTCCTCACTCCTGATGCCACACACCTTTTCTTGGCATTTCATTTGGTCCCAAAGGAAAATTCCTGCAGAAATTTCCTTCTCCATAATCTCTTGACAGATGGCTCTGCTGGCAAAAGCCCTAACTCTTAGAAGTGCTTTAATAGGCTTTTATTCTTCCACATTGCCTCCTCACAGGTTTTATTTTTTAATTGCACACTGGTTGATGCCTCAGTGTCCTAACAGGCCAGAAGGTCACTGCCCTCTTGTATTTCTCCCAGCTAATCTGCTTTTCTGTTTTTGATTTCAATAAATTTGCAAAGATAGTTTCCTTTTAATATTTCATTATTTTTCTGCTCCTATACCCAGAGGCAGTTGGAAAAAAGGCCCAATTATTTACTTTAAAGTGTAAACTACATAAATATTGAACTGCTCAAATATAAATAAAGTAAATTTATATAGGCATTGATAGATTTGTAAACCAGAAAAAACCTAAATACCAGTTTTATTGATAATATGTGTGTTCCTCTGATAAGTGCCTTTGTTATGTCATGTCTATCTGTCTGTCTGTCTCTCTTTCTCTCTCTATCTTCTCTATCATCTTTTTAGAGAATTAAGAAAACATACCCTGAAATTAAGGTTCAATTGTTGCCTACACAATATTACTTAAGATAATAATGAGAATACTTATTTCTTAATTCTTTCATTCTTATCCCTAAATATGATAAAAAGCTGGTTGATTCAAAAAAGAATAGTAAAGTAATGACTATAAATTTAGGCAAGGTATTTGAACCAAGCATAAGGTAAAGTAGGGAGTTATGGGAACCATGGCAAACTGGAACACGTATGCCCATCTATAAAGGACAGTGGTTGCTCATCATCAGGTCGTCACTGTCTCGTGCAACCTCAAAGTCTAAGCAGTCTAAGAACCATGTTTTTCAAGAGAATTCTCATATCTGGATTTTTACGTGGGAAAAAACTCTCATGCTTTTAAGTAATAGAGGATACTATGGGAGCTTAGCCTAACACCTGTGGCCCAGTCTCAGCTCACGTATTACCATCCAGTGACCATTGCTGTAGAACATACTAAAATCAAACTGGTGCCAATGCCCAAGCACCGTCCTTTATTAATTATGAGTGCCTTTCTCATGTGTAAAAATGATTTTTAAAAATGTGTAAAAAAACCTATAAAATCTTACTAAAGACCTTAGGAAAGGCATTAGCCAAAAAAAAAAAAATGTGCTCACATGTGCTCACATATTTGAATAAACAATATTTCTGGGTGTGTCTGTAAAGGTGTATCCAGAAGAGACTAGAATTTGAATCAATAGACTGAGTAAAGCAGATGGCTCTCCCCAACATGGGTGGGTATCTGCCAATTCATTAAGACCTGAATACAATAAAAAAGGCAGAGAAAGAAAGAATATTTTTCTCTCTGCATGTCTGTTGAGCAGGAGCATCAGTCTTCTTCCCTAGGACTGGGACTCACACCATCACTGCTCCAGTCCTCGGGTCTGCAGGCCAGGACTGAAGCTACACTGCTGGTTTTCCTAAGTCTCCAGGTTGCAGACAGCAGACTGCGAAACTTCTAGGCCTCCTTTATCCCATGAGTCAATTCCTTAGAATAAATAAATCTGTTTTTTTCTTTGTCTCTCTTTTTCTCTCTCTGTCTCTTGATTGATAGATGATAGACAGATATCCTATATAACTGACTAATACAGTATGATTAAGATGGGAAAGTTGGGGGGAGAATATATCAGCAGGCAAGCAGTTGGTAAACTCTTTTTAATAAACAGACCTTAAAAATCAATGACAGATTATAACATACTGGGAAGAGAAGTGCAATGCTTACTAGTTCCCACTGTGGACTGTACAGAAGTGCAAGTGATATATATTCTGGATAATACTCTAGATATTCTGAATAGAAGTGTCCTTTTATAGGGCATGAGTTTGGAAAGACATAGTTAGCTCAGTGATTGCCATACACAAGGCCCTTTGTAACTGTTTTCAGGGCTAATAGATATCTGAGAGAACTAAATTTCCCCTCTGTGAGAAGTGACTCCTCTCAAAGGACCAGAGTTACTGAGTGACATTAAACAAGTGACTTCCTATAATTCACTTTCCAGTCTGTAGGATGAGAATGGTAGTTGTAGTACTTACCTCCGACTTGTTAATCATAAAGATTAAATATAAATTGCTTAGATGATTGCTTGATATAGATAAAACCTACATAATTTTTGTTACTGTTATCACCACTGTACTTTGTAATATTCGTCTCTAGTTTCACAAACCAAAGTATATTACAATAATTTATATCTTTGATGTATCCACTAAAGATGAATTCCTTGGGATGTAGAACTCTTTTCTTTCATTTTTATGTCACCAAACTTAACAATTGACTAAGATTTTACTCATATGTGTAATCTAGTGAACAAACTGAACTAACAAGGAAAAGGGGGACAGACTCATACACAGAGAGGAAGTCGTGGGGGGATGTTAGGGGGTGAAGGGATTGAGCAAAAAGGAAAAAGGATTCATGGACATGGACAGCAGTGTGGTGATTGCTGGGGGGTGGGGAGATAATGGGAACTAAATGATAATGGGAACAAAATAAAATAAAATTTAAATTTAAATAAAAGGACCAGAGGTGAAAAAATATAACAATTCCTTAAAAATATTAGGTCCTGAATAAATATTTCCTTAATGGCAGTCAGGCAAGTAGGTGGAAGAACAAACGGATGCATTTTTTGCCAAATCATCAGGTTTGAATCTTCCCCAGTGTAGTTACTTTTACTGGCTTGTAGTTCTAGTTCCAAGTTTCACTCTTTAATTAGTTGTGCAGTCTTTAATAAATATATACACTCCAGTTAAATTGAAACCAACAAGGTTAATACCTAGAGTCAGTATCAATGGATTGTACCCAACCATAATCAAGGTACTCATTGTCATAGGACTATTTGCCTCATTGAGGACATGTTTGTCGAAGAGGACCTAAAAACTTGATGACCAATACTATAATTAGAGTGGGCACAAGATTGGCGTTCACCTTCAGGGGAGCATATTCAGTGTCATGTGAAAGATCATGATTTAGCTTGTAAATAAGAGCATTACCAAAATATGATCATTAGGGTCTAAAGCTGCTATCTGTAAAACAGGTTACCAGGAGAAGTTAGAGAAACACATGACCTAAACAAGTTGGCTATTTTGTTTCAGAGACCCGTGAAAATGTCAAAGACAGAGAACTCTGGTATGTGATTAAGATTAACTGTGGAACACTTTTTAAGGTTAAAAAGAAATCAATGCTTCTTGCTTCCTCCTCTTAATCAAGGTAAGGACTGTTTATTCCACACGCTAATAGTTCTAACTTACTACATATGTGTTGTTAATGTGAAGAATAGCTTATTCTGCATGGTCCCAAAAGTCAAAAATGCTAACTCAATGATGAACTTTTACAAAGTTCAACCCACTTACCATTGAAATAAACACTAAAATCATGTCTTCCCTATAAGGCAGAAGAAGGATTCAGTATGACTGCAACCCTCACTGCCGAAAGGCTACAGCGATGTTTCAGACTGTGCCTGAATGCTAAATATATAGAAAAGGCAATTTATTAATACTTTATGGAGTCATTGTTTGCTTTTTATTCAAATCAAAGAAAAAATATTTTAATCAGATAATCTTTAAACTGAATGTTGGAACCCTGTGGCAAGAAATGTATAGGTAATTATCAGGAGTGGTTTATACGCCCAGAAGTTGGTCACACTGTGTCCTTTCCTACATGTCCTAAAAGATGAGTTGATTTTGTTAACTGTCAGGCAACAGAAGTTTGCATGTTGGTATTTAAGTAGGATTAAAGAATATTACATCCGAGAGGGAACTTAGAGCTCACTTAATTCAATTTCTTCCTTTTTACCCATAAAGGATAGTGGAAATTAAAGTTACTGAGTGATTTTCCCAAAATTACAATTAATAACTGATACAAATAAAACTCAATCTGAAACTCAGTGCCTTTTGAAATATTAGAGAAATTTTCTTCTCTAGACAAAAGTAGACTGTGATTCCCGAAAAGTTGAGAGCCTCTATGTAAAAAGATCTAAACTTGTCCTGTACACATTTCATTAGGTACCATCATAGGAAATCATATGCAATTCCAATACTCTCTGTAGATAACACTGTATATATTGGAAAAGAATGACTGCATCTGAATGAAACAAATTAGCTGTGAGCACACTCTCACCTAAGACTAGCATGAATCCACTTATTAAAGTATTAAAATAATTCCATACTACTCAAGTTCCCCACATACACACTCTAGTGTCCTCCTCCTAACCCCCAGGACCCTAGGTTCCCAGTAATTCAGCAACCAAAGTGTTAAGTACTAAGGAGTCTCTGACACCCAACTCCAAGGCTGGCTTCAATTATGAACATTGGTGTTCATGGTTATTAATATCTTCACATTATTTCTGGGTCCACCTCCTTTGCTCCTCTTATAATGTTAAATAGTACCATTTGCTTCAGGTACCCTGATACATCCCTATTTGTCTAAGGATAAACTAAGCACACTGAATAAGAGTTATTCAATGAGTTAATAAAAACCAAATGTCTAAATATATAATAGTTCCATTGAAAAGTCAGCTGAATTACTCTGAAAAAGTCTAGGATAGCAGTTGAAAGGTTAAACAACATTTTTGTTTAAAAATAACACTCAACCCAGATAGTCTAAGGTTTCTACCACCAATCTGGGTACAACTTCTTGCCCTTAAGT
Organism: Anoura caudifer; assembly: GCA_004027475.1. NCBI lineage: Eukaryota > Metazoa > Chordata > Mammalia > Chiroptera > Phyllostomidae > Anoura > Anoura caudifer. The sequence goes on along the minus strand of PVKU01000445.1, from coordinate 102,215 downwards.
AGTGATATCAATATAAATTGTCCCTGCTTTAATCTAAGAGCACAGTAGACAAGTAAAAATTTTCAAACACTGAGCAAGAATCCAACTCCTCCTCCAAACCCTGTAAAAATCTGACCTATCAGCTAGATGAAAATTTAGTTTAAAAAACAGTCAAACTTCCAGTAGAGAGCAATCAATGAACCCCCTTTCCCCTGAAAAAAAAAAGGTAACAGTGAACCCAAGTCAGTGGTTAAGATTAGATAGAAAGAGGAAACTACAACTATAACAAAATATTGCATAAAAGGTAAACCAGCACGGAACAAATAAAATAATGCACAACAGGAAGGGATCCAAACCGTTGCAAACAACTGCAAAGGGTCTCATTGGCAGACTTCCAGACACTGAATTTGAGGAGGACAGAAACATTTGATTGTTGAGTAATACTTCTTAAATGATGTTTTACCTCAAGAAAATCACATCAGTGAAGAATGTGAAAATGGCTGGGCAGCTGTGGTGATCCCTTCTAACCAAAGCCCAGCTGCAGGAAGAAAAGCCAGAAACAGAGAGGAGACAAAGAACAATAAATGAAAGGATAAAATGTAGAGAGAAATAGAGAAATTAAAATAAGACAGTGAAAAATCAGGCTGCAACTCGGAAAGATAGGCCAGAAAAAAAGCTTTTAACAAACTGTAGTAAATGTGATTTAGAATGTTTTTAAACTCAACTACTGAAAACAAGTCTTTCTGAAACTAACTTCTAAGACCAGAAGATCCTTGACATTCTTGCCTCAGTGGTGGAATGACTAGAAGGTAGTACTATGCATTCACCATGCGGGCCCATGGTTGCTAAGAGCTATTTTTATAGAGTGGACATTACTGAGAAAATGGGTGAATAATCAGCTATTTCTCTCTGCTATCTGACTGAAACAAAGTATAAAACCTCCACAGTTCTCTGATACACCAAAAAGGAAAATATATGATTTGTATCTTAGCAAAGTATATAAGAAACTTTACATTAAAATTATGACAGTGGTCCAGGGCCTTAACATTTTTCAGTCAACAAACGTAGACTGCGAGAGGCAGTTCAGCTCATCGGTTGGGCTCAGCCACTGGACTACCTACATTTGAAACCCATTCTGCCTCTTCCTAGTTTTGTGTTCTTTAGGCTTTTCATAACTAAAATGAGAATAACAATGGTGTTTAACTCACAGAGTTATTGTGAAGATTAAATGAGCTAATCAATATAAAACACTTAGTAGAGTGCTTACCATGTGTTCAATAACTCTCTCTCATTATTCTGTGTATCATGAACAGAATATCTATGGTATACTCTGGAAAGGTTTGCTTTGGTTTCTTTCACATTTAGTACCTGTTGTTAACACATATAATATGTTTAGAAAATAAGTAATTATTAGGTAACCTGCATGAGGCACTTTTTCTGGACTAGCATCGCAATGGAAAAGACATGGACCCCGCCCACCAGGTGTTTGTTCAGTGAAACAATCTGTGGCCAATTCCAGAGAGTATATCTTCGTCTTTAAGCGGGCAGTAAAAAGTTCAACAGATGTTAAAATGCAGGGTAAATCAGTGACAACTGGAGTAGTTGGAGAAGGCTTTGGAAGGAAGTGGAAGATAAAGTAAGCCTTAGGAGATCTGTACAATCAAGACAGACATAGAGAAAAAAATGTGCTTCCTACCAAAGAAAATGATGTTAGCAGGATTATGGATGGACATGGAGTATATTTGAGGTTAGCATGACTAAAATGAATGTAGCTTTTTGGAGAAAAAAAATGGGAAGTGGGATTGTTTTATAGAGTTGGAGTAGATTAGAGAAGGCTTTAAGAGCCTGGGAAATTTTTACTTGAAATATTATGAGATAAGGATTGTGTTTTATAAATTAGTGATGCAATAAAAACAGTGTTTCATAAAGATTTGCTTAGTTGAGGTACGTGGGCAGATCAAAATCAGGAGGGAGTAGCATAAGGTTTGGAGGATATGCAGTAGGTACGACAGGATGATGTACTTACTGACTCGGTTGAAGAAAGAGAAATATGGAGGCTTTAGTGTGAGTGAAAATGGCAGTCACAGGAGGGTTCCAGACTAAGAGTGATATTACCTAATTAATTTTTAATAGGTCTCTCTGCTCAGTTGAGAATACATTGAGGTCATGAGGGAACACAGGGACAACTGGTAGAACCCCATTTAAGTAGTTCCAGGAAAAATTAGGGTACCTTGGGTCACATGTGACTGAAGAAGAAGTGAGAAGTAGTTAGAATCAATATCTTGTAAGCTGACTTCTTAGGCAGGTGTCTTAGGCAGTTACACAGGCCTCTGCCCTTGGTTTAAGGTTCTGCTGTTATAGTTTTGAGATTCTTAATAATTTTTGAATAAATGGTCCCACATTTTCATTTTGCACTAGGCCTCACAGGTTATATAGGCAGTCTTGACTGTGAATATAAAAATAACAGAATTAATTGACATGTTACAGTCTGTGGTCTGAGAGAAAAAGTAAAGAAAAGGAGTCAGTGATTACTCTGAAGTGCGGGGCCTGAATGTTTGGACGAATGAACTTAGAGAGATGGAAAAGACTGTGAAAGGCATAGAATTGCGGAGAAGGGATCAGAAGCTCAAATTTTGGACACGTAAAGTTTGGTGTTTTTATTAAACATCCAAGTAGAGATGTCTGAAGTTCAAAGCAGTGTTCCAGGATGGGTATTTAAAACCACTAACTTGAAAGAGAAGATCCGCATAAGGGGTATACATACAAAGAGAAACCTAAGCACTGCGCCACAAGGCAGTCCAACCTGTAGACTGCAGGTGAGGAGGCACCAGCAAAGCTGGCTGAGCAGGATCAGCCAGAAAGACATCAGGATATTTGGAAGGCTGTATTTCACTAGAAACCAAACAAAGAAGACATATCACATAAATGCTGGTGATAGTTCAAGTAAATCAAGAGTTTGACTATGAGCACTGAATTTAACAACTTAGAGGTAATTAGTGATAAGAGCTGTTTCCAAGGAAAGGTGGGGATAAAAGCCCTATTAGATTGGATTCAAGAAAAAAAGGAGAGAAGAGAACTTAGAGACTAGCATAAACAACTCTTAGAAGAATTTAGCTATAAGAAATGGAAGAGAAAGGAGCTGGAAAAGAAAGTAGAAGTTGGTACCATAGAGAGATTCAGGAAGGCTACATGATCAATCCAAAATGTGATTTCAGATTAACAGCTGGGTGTTAGGTACATAAAGTGTGAGTCAAATGGAAATGTCCAGCAGGCATCTAGAATGGTAGGAATAGATAGTCTGAGAAGACAGAATTGAGATTATTTATAGTTTAGACTTTATTCACACAGAGGTGCAATTTGAGGCTGTAAAAATAAATTAGTTTGTAATAAAAGTATACAGAGAACAATAGAAGAAACCAATATTCTGAGTAAGGTAATAAAACAAAATTGAAAGCACTGGGCTACTTTCCCAACTTTAACTCCATTAAGGTGTAGCTGTATTTCCACCAGCAAATTAAGATAATTATCCGAATAATTAAATATCCATACAAAAGCTTTGGTTCAAATCAGCTGGAGATTTTATACAAAAAGAGATTCTGTTATAAATGAAAAAGTCTACTCTTAGATCTTTTTTTTTTTCTTTTCTCAGTCCACACAGACAGATTACAGGTGATTTACCCTCTTTAATTTAAAGAAGGTTTTTAGAAATAAAACAAGCTAGAAATCACTACCTGTTAACAGGCATCGAGGACTTCATCTTCCCCTTGGATTTCCATATTCTTAAAATGGGGATTTTTAGAAGAAGAAGAAGGTGTAAACAAAACAACATAATTTGGACTAAAGCATACTATTTGTCAAAATGTATCTAAGTAATACCAATCAAGGAAACTAAGCAGCAATGATTGCTTTTCACCAAGGGTTCACCAAATCCTCATAGCTCTGCCTAATGTGACTTGTAACCTTTAAAACAAAATCAAAGGGGTATTAGCTTTCTGAGCAAGAACTTGCCACACACACATACGTGCAAAGAAAACGCAAGCCAGTCAAACAGCCCTAAAAGTGGAATAAAAATGTGGGTCTTGTTCATAACCGAAGGAAAGTCAATCACGTTACTCACTGAAATGACACTGATGGCAGGCGGCTCACACCTCAGCAGGCACACGGTGCTTACAGCAAATGGAACAGTTCAGATTTGGGGCATTGGATGCTCATGTTTCCCTTTGTTTTCCAAGAAGATCCCGCTGACAATGATTATTGTCTAAGGATTGTAATCTAAGAAGCACTATATAGAAACATAAAAAATGTCACATTGGAACTGACAAACGAGCTTTGTTATGACTCCGACAGTGGCACCAAGGGACATTTTGTGGCAGAGCATGAATGTTACTCTAGCAACCAAAAGAATATTACTCCTTTTCACCCCTGAAAGTTCTTCCCCCAATTTTTGAGGCACTTCAATAAAGATCTCAAAAAGAGAACATGGGATGCCAGCCAGAAGAATACACTCAGCCTATCCCTGCTTTCTCTGGGCCCCCAGAAGGTGGCAATGATGTCGGCCTCACTTCAGTGCCTGAGGGTAGTGCCTTGGGAAGGGAATCTTCACCGGAGAAACCAGCCTACAGATATTCTTCTAGGCATGCAAACAATAGCCTCTGTAATATCATCAGTCAAGCCTAGAGATGGTAGCAAAAGTTTTCAGGATATTCATGATTTCCCAAACCCTTATTTCTGCTTACCTCTCTGATCTTGGTCTGGGCATTCACAAATTTTGCCTTCAGACTTTCTCAATCAAAGTGCTTCATCAGAGCCACAAAACTCGGAATATAACTCAAGCTACAAAATTAGCACCTTTCCAGCAGCAAAAGAGACAGGCCTTTCATTACATACCATGGATTATTTAGGGTTTAGTCCTCCTCCTACAAAAAGTTGGCCCGGTTATAACTGGGAGTTCAAGGGTAGATCCCAGAAGATTCAATAACAGTTGTGGGAGACAGCAGCTCTCTTTCCATTGGGTTGGGTTGGAATGAGGAAGCCTAGAACCACTGGTATGTTCCTTAGTCTGCACAGGAGAGAATGAGACAAGCTTACAAAGAGCGGAGCTCTTACCAGCCTGAATAAGAGCCGGAGTGAGAGGGTGAGAGAGACCTGACATCATTTGAGTCGCCAGATCTATGTGAAAGCCAAATCCTTCCTAGTGCACCCATGAGTTAACTTGTTATATGAGCCAGTGATTATACTTTTCCTAAAATTACTTTGCAGAGGTTCCTGTTACATATCAATGAAGAGTTATGAATGATATAATAGTATAATTACAGTAATCCAACATATAGGAAAAATATTTAGCTTTGAAGTACTTACAGCATCAAGTAAAAAAACAAAGACAACTTTTGCCTTCCTAGCCTAATTTCTTTCTTCTTAATAATAATAACCATAATTTTTTATCTACTAAGTACATACAGGCATGCTGATAGGAGCTTTAAAACAATTAGCCTGTAGCAATCCCATGAAATAGAAATTATATCCATTGTAGCAAACTAAGGTTCAGAAAGATTATATAATTTGTATAATATTAAAATTTTAGCAGATACAAAGCAGAAGTGATATTTGGCTCTAATTTTACCTGAAACCTAAATTACTCTACCAGGTCACTAAATTATACCAACAGGCCAATAGATACTAAATATACAAAGGGTCTAGCAGAAGTAACACCTGCTTGAGTAATGATTAGTAGGGTAATAATATTGGTGTAACAATTTATAGTTTTAATTTGAACACTTCACCCAAAATATCATATGGTGTGCTGAGTAAGATATTGTGAGGTTACAGAATTACATGCTTATGATTTGTAATAAAAGATTTTGTAATAAAAAAGGGGTGTTATTTGTACCAGACCCGTGTGTGTGAGCGCGCGCGCGCACCCGCATGTCATGGTAACTATTGGCCTTCTATCTGCTCAGCAAATTTTTTATTTCCTATTTAGTAACAGAAGAGAAAACAGTAACACCCAAATTATTAAAGATGAAGGTTAAATTTAGAAAATATAATATTTTAAATTATTGTCAATGCTATAAATGTGTACAAATTTTTAGATCACATCAGGAGCTATAAAAAGTTCAGCTAAAATCCTGTGACTGCATTATTCTACCTTTTTAGTGAAAGAAAATGAAAATATAAAATAAACCAGAGTCACAGAAATGTTTATTACAAATTTTTCTATAATTAAAAGTAATAATAAATCAAATGTATACAATAAAGGATTAAGCAATTTACATAAATTATAGCCATACTTATAATCATGATATGTGTTTATGATATCATGTGACTTGTACTGTTCTGAAAGTGCTTTTGATATAATAATGAGTAAAAATAGAATATCAAATTTTTATATAAAATTTAAAAATATCCATAAAAATAAAGATTAAATGAATGCCCATATCTGAGGGTGTTATTTTTAGGGTGTTAGGATTATGGGGTTTATAGTAGAACAGAGTTGGAAGAATATCTAATGGCATCATTGTTATTTTAGGAGACTCCAAATTCTGTTAATTTTATTTTCTTACTTGCATTAAAAGTATTTTTACTATTCCTCAAAATGCTTCTAAAAATAATTAATAATGACTTATACTTGTGACATTGGCTCTAAAATTCCATTAGTATCCACACCAGACAGGGAACCCCTGAAAGAACCAAACAAATTATAGGGACTCAGTAAATACTTTGATAATGAAATGAAACATTTAATCCTCCCCCAAAATTATTATGGAATGCAATCAAAATACAGAACTAAGGTAGTCACAGGAGGTACAATCAGGGGAAAAATTAGATTAAGCTATTTTATTTGGAAACATCACCCAATTAAATGCACAATTGACTGAAGAGGGGAGATTGAAAGTAGGATGTACATGATATAGCTCTACTTTTCATGTAGTCTTTAATATTTCATTCATCAAACATTTATTTATCAGAGGATTATATTATTGTCCCAACTGAGACTCCTATGAAAATTAGAGGAGGTGCCATTAATAATAAATGCTGAGACCACAGGAGTAAAGTAGGACATATAACCAGTCTATTTATTGAGCACTTTTTTGTGTAGAAACTGAGGGAGGTGCCATGAAAGTAATTAAGACTTGAGTCCTTCCATAAAGAGAGATTCTATTATTATTATATTAGTCTATATTTTCTTTGTGATTAAACTACTTTCACAAATCATGTAATTTACTTTATCTATTTAATCAACAAATATGTATTCTGTAATTACACTGTGCCTGTGAGCTTATAAAAACTGAGATACAAGACAGAATAAAAAGAGAACATCCCTTTTCATTTTTACATTTTAGGGAAACTGATAACAAAGGAATAAACAAAGGCAAGTAAATTCTAAATAGTGATACGTAGCCAAGAAAAAACAAAAGGCATACAAGAACATAACAAATAAATGGTGGAGTGAGAGGTACAGTTTTAGATAAAGTAAGCAAGGAGTTTCTGTAGAAGAGAATATTTGATAAGAGCCTCGAAGAAAGTGAAGATTAAGTCATGAGCACACAAGAGCGAAAAAAGCAAAAGGAAGACCAAGTGCAGAAAACCCAAGGCAGCTGTGTATCAGAAACACTATAAAAAGCAATATGAGTGAAGTGATCAATGGAGACAGTGAAGTCAGAGGAATAACCCCGTATTAGACTGCGTAGATCTTTCTGTCACACTCATATTTATTAAGTTCAAATTCACCTTATCTATAGATATGTGACTTTTGTATATTTCCATTCTATCTCAATTCAGCATTCGTCTTCCTGATTCACGTTCTAATGCTGTTAAATTGTCCTAACACCTTTGATGATTTTGATTGCCTATATCAGAAACTTCATTCCATCTGTTTTGGATTTCCACAACCTAAAAACAATGCAATATACTAGCCTTCTTGGGGCATGTGCATCATGATTTTATATAAGTATAGACAAACAATATTTATCAGGGGGAATATTTTTACAGACATTCTTCTGAATTGTCAATTCAGATAGAGTTTTAATTAGTTTTGTTTTCATTTTTAATACAAACACCCCTTTTATTTTCTTCACCCAGGGTGGACTGTTCCCATAGCTCATCTGTACACAACTTTTAAACACTTTACATGTATAAAGCTTAGCTTACATATTTAACTGCTTATTTAAGACAATTTCACTGGGTCCATCCACATGGACTTCAACTTCTACAGATTCAAAGCCAAACTCACTTTATATCATTCTTTTCTCTCACTAAGTCCTTCCCAAAACTCCTCTTATTCTGAATCTGCAGGGGGAAAAAAAAGCTATTTTTCTCAGTTGTCTAAGCCAGAAATCCAAAAAGTCAGCCTCTTCCTCAATCATGACTAACCTCTACCTTTAATCAACCCCCAAATGTACTGATTCCACTTCCCAAGATATTCACATCTACTCTATCTTTGACAGCTATTACATACAACTAAGCTATTCAGTAGTTTCCTTTCTTGATCTCCCTAAATCAAATTACCCCACCCAATTCCAACCTTCACCTTTAATTTATCTTTCACTCTACTGTCAAGGTGATCTTCCCAGTACCCAAATCTGATCTGCCCCAAATGCTTCAGTGGCTTCCAATAACAACATGTTCTATGACATATACCAACAATACCAAGAGCAGAACCTCTTCAACTATCCAAATGATTATTTCTAATGATTCATTTCTAATCATTTCCCCCTCATGCTTTAGGTTTCAACCATATTAATACACTAATTTCAGATGATACTCCTGAACAGCTCCCCCTGCCATGGCTCCTACCCCAGGGCTCTCTTCTGTTTGCAATCCAGTCTTGTCTGTTCAGTAAACTGTCAGCTCTTTGTAGGCAGGGAATGGACCTCTTCATCTTGGTTTCCCAGAACCTACCCCAGTACCCAACACTCTTATATTATGGGAATATGGTTTTGAAACATTAAAGCAGTGCACTTTCTGCTACTGACACTAAGTTATGATGCTTATTGATTCCAGAAAGAGAAAGATTTCAAAGGAAGTCTAGGGAGTGGATATAATAGAGACAATTTCCCACTTGAGAGAAGACAAAGGGAGTTACTAGTTTGGTTCCAGGGAGAAAAGAAAGACCATGGCATGAGGACTAAAAGGTAGGCTCCCCACTCAGGATCAAACTCAGGGGCTTGTAGAAATATCTAGATATAGTGAGTTGGAGAGTAACCACAAGAGGACACTGGAAACCTCTGATAGTCTGAAGCGATATCCACGAAAAGCAGGATAGGGCTTGTTCCCTCCTTAGTCCCCACAGGAGTGGAGAGAAGGGCAGAAGAAGAGCACTGGTGGGAAGAAAGGTCTCAGTACCTGACTCTGAAATGGCGCATTAAATATTTATACTGAAAAACATCATCTTTTTAAAGTGATCGTAAGAGACCAAGATTCCCTTAGCACCAGAAATATAAGAGAACTGGGGGGGCAAACTTTAGGGGAAAACTTTTTTTCTGATAAAATACATTAAATCAAGAGAACATGGAGGTGAAAACATAGAGAAATTTCCTGACAGTTAGAAAAAATTTGTAGTAAAAAACTCCGGTCACCACTTTTGGTCATGATACATGTTTGAAATCTACGGTACAAGCTGACATTTTAGACAGGTTTGTGCCGTAATGGCTACAAAAAATCCCATGTGTTTACACTTACAATTTATATTTATTATTTATATTATTTGTATTTTATAATTTTATTTACTTATAATTATATAATTTATATTTATAATTTGTATTTACACTTATTTTTATACATAATTCATCCTTTGTCACTAAAGTAGGAATATAACTACAAAGAATTGAGAAACATTAGTTATAGTATGGTAGAGTATTTATGACTTACTTTTGGATCTCCCTATCTTCTGAAAATGTCAGCTGATCTAAACAAATATCCTCAACCCCCACTTGGTGATGGTATATTTGATGTCAGTTCAAAGCTAAATCAGAAAGTTTTCTCCAAATTTTCTAAAATAATTTCTATGTAATTACTATGTTTTCTGCTAATATACAAAAGAGGTTTTAATGTGATATTTTGTTGGTTGTTTGAAAATGTGTTATCAACTAGAAATAGAAGTTTAATTAGGGAGACTTGGAAGAACATACAGAAACTGTATTTTTTCCCATCTCTACCTAACATTTTATTGAAGAAGTTCTTTTATTTAAACTAAAGTAAGATCCAAGTAATATTTTACTTAGATAATTAGTCTGAATTTTGTAATAAAACCTAATCACCTGTCTACACCTGAAAGCCATACTGACAACAGTAGTTTTATGAAAACTTTTTGTACTTCCAAAAACAACAGGTAACTTAGAGACCACTAGAGTATTAATGTCCGTTTGCTACAGTTTTACATATTTTTTAAAAAATGCTGTGTTATCCATAAAACAAAAAAGTCTATTTGTAATACTCTTATTTCCAGTGTTCATTCTTTTAAGATGGCCAGAGGTGAACATTTGCAATGTTATTTAAAATATTTCTTTTAATTTTTTATCTTTGATTTTCCCTCACTTTAGTGCTTTTTAATCTTTTTAATTTATTTATATTATATTTTTCAATTATCATTTGTCCCCCTTATACCAATCTGTACCTAATAACCACACTGGTGTCCATGTCAGTGGGTCCTTTTTCCTTTTTGCTTGATCCCTCCACCCCCTAACCCCCCACCCTCACTAGCTGTCATCCTGCTCTCTATCTATGAGTTGGTCTCTACTTTGTTTGTTAGTTTACTTTGTTCATGAGATTCCACATGTGAGTGAAATCATATGGTATTTGTCTTTCTCTGACTGGCTTATTTGATTTAGCATAATGTTCTCCAGGTCCATCCATGCTATGGCAGAGAAAATTTTCTTCTTTTTTGTGACCAAGTAGCATTCCATTGTATAAATGTTCTACAGCTGTTTTAGCGAATCATCTACTGATGGATACTTGGGCTGCTTCCAGATCTTGGCTATTGTAAATAACCCTTCAATGAACATAGGAGTGCTTATGTTCTTTCAAATTAGTGTTTCAGATTTCTTCAGATAAATTTCTAGAAGTGGAATCACTGGGTCATATGGCAGTTCCATTTTTAAATTTTTTGATGTACCTCCATACTGTTTTCTATAGTGGGTGCACAAGTCCACATTCCCATCAACAGTGCAAAAGTTTTCACCTTTCTCCAGTTCCTTACCAGCAGTTGTTTGTTGATTTGTTGATGATAGCCATTCTGACTGGTATAAGGTGATATTTCACCGTGGTTTCAAACTGCATTTCTCTGACAATTGATGATGTTGAGCACCTTTCCATATATCTACTGCCATCTGTGCATCATCTTTGGAGAAGTGTCTATTCAGGTCCTTTGCCCATTTTTTATTTGGATTGTTTGTTTTTTTTGGTGTTGAATTTTATAAGTTCTTTATAAATATTGAATATTAACCCCTTAGCAGATGGATCAGCAAATATGTTCTCCCATTCAGTGGGTTGTCTTTTTATTTTATTGGTGGTTTCCTGTGCTTTCAAAAAAAAATTTTAGTTCCCCTTAAGCTTGGGAATAAGACAGGGATGTCTGCTTTCTCTTCTCTTATTCAACATAGGACTGGAAGTCTTAACCATAACAATCAGACAAGAAGAAATAAAAGGCATCCAGATTGGAAACAAAGAAATAAAACTGTCTTTATTTGCAGATGGCATGATACTGTGCCTAGAGAACCCTAAAGATTCCACCAAGAAACTACTAATAGTGATAAATGAATTCAGTAAAGTAGCAGGATACAAAATTAATATCCAGAAATTAGTTGCATTTTAATATGCCAATAATAAACTAACAGAAAGGGAAATTAAGAAAATAACTCCATTTACAATTGCTTTAAAAATATGTAGGAAAAAATCTAGCTAAGAATGTAAAAGACTTGTACTGGGAAAATTATAAGGCACTGAAGAAAGAAATTGAAGATACAAAAAAGTGGAAGTACATACTGTGTTCATAGATAGGAAGAATTAACATCATTAAAATGCCCATACTACCCAAAGCAATCTATACACTAAATGCAATTCCTACCAAGATACCAATGACACCACTGACATATTTCACAGAACTAAAAGTATTTCAAAAATTTATATGAAACAACAATAGGCCCCAAATAGCAACAGCGATCTTGAGAAAGAAAAACAAACTTTGAGGAATCTTTCTACCTAATATCAAACTATACTGCTAGTCTGTAGTAATCAAAACAGCATGGTACTGGCACAAAAGCAGACACATAGGTCAATGGAACAGAATAAAGAGCCCAGAAATAAACCCACACCTTTGTAGCCAATTAATATTTGACAGAGGAAGTAAGTACATACAAGTACATGGGCTAAAGATATTGTTGGGAAAATTGGACAGATACATGTAGAAAAATGCAATTAGTCCACCTTTTTACACCACATACAAAAATAAATTCCAAATGGATTAAATACTTAAATGTTAGACCTGAAACTGTGAAAATCCTAGAAGGAAAAACAGGCAAAAAATCTCAGACACTGTTTGCAGCAATATTTTATCTGATATATCTCCTCAGGCAAAGGAAACAAAAAAAAGTAACAAATAGGACTACATCTTTTAATTTTTATTGTATTTTTCTATTACCATTTATACTCCTTATATTATTTATAGCATTTTTCCTCAGATATTTGAGGACATGATAAAAAGTCTTTATTTTATAGAATGTTTACTTTGCTAAATAATATTTTATCTTGGCACAATTTGCTGCCCACTTAAAAAAAAAAAACTATCACGTAGTATGATGAGCTGGCTGTTCCTTAACTTTTGAATCCTGTTTCCTAGTAAAATTGATTAGGAGTCTGTATTTGGCCAACAAATATGGTTAAAGTGATTGTCGGTACAAATACATTTGTTCAGCTATTTTTAATAGACTACATTTTATTGGTAAAAATACTGCATGCTGGTGGTTAGGGGCTGGAAAGCTGTGCCCTCAGATTTGATGCTAAATTAAACATTTGTTTTGGAAATGTAAATAAATAATAGAAAGCAAGACATTAAAATTTTATTTAAATCATTTTATACCTAAAAGTGTTCAACTTTGTAATGTAGCCCATTATGTGTTTATATTATTTACATCTTTATTTTACACTGTTGAGTGGTGTAGTGAGGTGCTTACACATGGTGCTTAGGGAATTATTCCAATACAAAAGATAGAGAAGAAAGATCTCAGTTTAATTCATATGTGTTATAGTTACTGAATATTTCCAATGTTCTCTGAACTAGTTAATATTCTAGTATTTCTGAATTAAAAAAGGGGAAGATTTAGAGGAGTTAAATGATTTATCCATGGCCTCACAAATAGTAGGTAGCAAAGGAAAAATATGAAGCTGGTTATATCTAAATGCATAGTCCTTGCTTTTAACCTTACAGCATGTGCTTCTACGTAGAACTGGCCTTTCTGCTGCACGTTGACCTTCCCCTTTCCCAGTCATTCTTCCCAATTTGATCTTTTCCATTTCATTTTTGGTTTGTTTCTTTGTATTTTTCTTTGGCTCATATCAAGATACATTATGCCATTTAGAATTAGCATGCAAAAGTCAACATAAACTGAAAGAAAAGAAATCCTTACAAATAGCCATGTTATATATATTATGTGCCCATGCCATAAGAAAAACAATTTTTACAATCTGCTATTTAAAGTTTTTATTGGTGGTAGGAAATAAAATTCTGGACCATCAAAAAGTACCAATCACACACCATTCATGAAGGACTTATTTAATACCTGGCACTAAATTTAGCTATTTAAATAAAGTATCTAATTTAATCTTCACCACAACCTATGACACAGACATTATTACTGGTAATTTACTGTGGAGAAATTTGAGGCCTGGAGGCATTACACATTTTATCCAAGGTCATACAGTTTAACAGGTTAAGCAAAAATTTGGACTCACATTGATTGATTGCAGAGATTGTGCCACATTAACAATTTGGTTGAGCTATATCTAAGCCACCTGTTTGTGCTCCTTCTTGAAAGAATATTTTGAGCAGAGAGAGAGATTGATAGTTATGTGTCTCAAGATCACTTTCTCAGCACAAGAATATCAAATTATTACTTTCTGACACTTTCCTAAAAAGTATTAAAGAACCATTTTTTGAGAGTGAAAGAGAGAAAGAAAGGAGAGAAAGAGAAGGAGGGAGGGGAGGAAGGAAGGAAGGAAGGAAGGAAGGAAGGAAGGAAGGAAGGAAGGAAGGAAGGAAGGAAGGAAGGAAGGAAGGAAGGAAAAAAGTAAATACTCCCTCACTTCCTTGGTTGATGGTAAGATTCAAAGTCCTGAGTCAAATGAACAGGTAAATTGTGAAATCAAAGCCGAATTTTCCTTTTTACTACAGTGAAAGGAGTTGTTATATAGAACATTTTCACATGTTTGCTTATTTTTTCTTATTTCTATCAATTTAGTCACTGACCCAGTGCTTGAAGCAGAAGCTGAAGGGAGGGGAGATGCCAAAGGCAAGTCCACTTCTCAGGGACAAAGAGATTCAAGTGGTAACTCCCCCTCTCTAGTGGATCCTGACTGGGCTCCATGCCAGGAAAGCACTCCTAGTTCTTCCAGATGGCAACTGAGCGTGAATGGGATGCTGAGAGCTTTCACTTATCCTATCATTCTGAATTGCATGTTTCTACTCTGAGTATGGATGATGGGAAAGAATAATAAGTACAGCCAACTGCCAGAAACTTTTTCTTACCTCAGTGCATATCTATTTTTCAGCTGGATAACTTTTATTTTTCCATTTTAATTGCTTTGTTTGTATTGCCCCTTTTCTCGTGGCAGTTTCTAAATGCCACTTGGGAGAGTCTTTTGTGTTCAGAACAGTGACAGTACCACAGAGATCTCAAGCTAAGCGTGAAAGCCTGGATCTAATACCTTCTTGTTGATCTCCTCATATCTAATAGGTCTGCTTGCATTTCTTGCTGCTATGATATCAGGACATAGAGGGATGCCTACTGAGAAAGAAACTAGGACAGGCAGAAAAGCAAATAGGAAGAAATCCTTCCCAGAACTCTGATTTTATGACTGATCAAACTACACACACATTATTCAACCAGACAGCGCACAATGGTGTTGAATGCAGTGGAGAAAGTGAGAGGTGGAGAAAACCAGCTCTTAAACCTGCTTTAGACAGTTGTGTAATGCTCTCCAGCAGGAAAAAGTAGGTAACCATAATAACTTACTTCATATTCACAGAGATCTAAGAATGAATTTGATCATGTCTGTGGGATGTTTTGAGGCCTTTGGAATAGTCATTCTATAAATATATATTTCTATGTATGTTTCTGTATGTATGTATGTGTGTGTATAATTTCTCTTGAGTAATAGGACAGAAAGGGAGAATTCCCTACATGACTTGACAAGTACATTTAATAAATAGTCTCTGTATGTTGTGTGATCACATACCTAAACATTTTTACAGGTAAGTTGTTTTCAGTCTTCTGAAAAATGTCTTTTTGCCATATTGGTGTCTTAAATATCCATGATGCAAACTGGAAGCTTAGTGCTTTTCATTCAGTATCCAGCAGATGAGCAAATCTCAGGACTGAGCTATTGATCCAGCTGAACTTACAAGCAGAAGGTCTGTATTCTTCTGGTTCAGTAGGCTTGGATGTAGTATACAAAATAATTTGCTGCATTCTTCAAAGTGATTTTCCCTTAGGCTAGAAAAAACAGTTGGAATGATCCAAAAATATTTCACTGCATTCAACAATAAAAGGAACATTTTAAATAAGTTTACTGATACAAGCCTACTTGTTTTGCTTATGTTTTATGTTTGTTTTATTTTGTTGGATTTTCATGAAAAAGTCCAAAAGAGTATAACATTAATCAAATCCCTTTATAACCTGTTCATTATAAGCTAACCTCTTACTCTTTTTTTTTTTTTTTTTAGAAACTCAGGCTCTGGGGAAAATGCTTAATTTTCAAATGAGCTTTTATTAATATTCATTATCAAACTATTATTTGTATTGTGACTTTGTTTTTTAAATTTATGTATCATATCATTCTCAAGATGTGAAATGATATTTTTCTGTTTCATATGAAAGGCAATGAAGAAGAAAGAAGATAAACAGTTGGTAGTCACCATGAAAAGAAGGAGCATGTCAATATCCTTATTTATTAGGCTACTGTCTTTTAAAGACACAGGGTTCAAGTGTTCAGGAAGATGACTTGGATGTTTAGTCCAGTGAAACCAGTCAGCCTTTGAATTCAAATCAGACTTCAACCAAGACTTACAGACTAACTTAAGTGATCAGGACTGGTCTTCCTAAAACTCAATTTCTTAACCTATAAAATGACATCACATCTTAAAGTCAATGTGAGATTCAGGATGGAAAAGAAAAGTACTGAAAGCATTTAGCACAATTCTGGAACACAGTAAGCACTTAATAAGTAGTTAATCTTATGAAAAATAACATATCAGTTGCAGAAATGGCAGAGTCATGGGGATACAAGACTGTAGATTAAACTCAAGCAACTCAATCATTTAAGAAAAATGTTTACTACCTAGAACGTTAGGCACTGTCTTAGACATTGTACTAGGTACTGAGAGTCTCAATTAAGAAAAATAAGGTATGGTGTCTGCCCCAAAGAACTACCTAGTTTATGATGCATGGGAAATATATTTAACATAAAACAATTGAGTGGAAATGAATAATAAAGATAATAAAATAGGGGGTTTACAGGAGATAGAGTTCACAGAATGGAATAGTAATAGCACTCATTATCAGGTAAAAATGCAGAACTAGGATATATATATATATATATATATATATATATATATATATATATATATGTATGAGGTCTGTTCGGAAAAAGTCCAGCCATTTTTAATATAATGAGAATGGCATCCATGTAACCTGGCAGCCAAGGAGAGTGAACTGGAATGTGCGTGCATGAACAATGATCACTTCACAGTACTAATCAGTGGGGCGGTAGATGTCATTGAGTAAGCATGTGTACTGTGTGGCAGTAGAATTATAAATGACTGAGCAAGTAGACCAACTAATCTGCATCAAATTTTGCATTAAGCTTGAACATTCCTCCACAGGAACTATTCAGGTAATTCAGAAGGTCAGCTATGGGCAACTGGTGATTGGCAGCTTCATCACGACAATGCACTTGCTCATGCATCACATCTTCTGCAGAGATTTTTGGTGAAACATCAAATCACCCAGGTGACTCAGCCCTGCTGCAGCCCAGATTTGGTGCCCTGCAACTTCTGGCTTTTCCCAAAACTAAAATCACCTTTGAAACAGAAGAGATTTCAGACTGTCAGGGAGATCCAGGAAAATGTGACGGAACAGCTGATGGCAATTGGGAGAACTTTGTGAGCTCCCAAGATGCCTACTTTGAAGGGGACTGAAGCATCATTGTCCTAAGTACAAGGTTTCTTGTATCTTGTATTTTCTTCAATAAATGTCTCTATTTTTCATATTACATGGCTGGATACTTCTGGACATACCTCATATTCATACATACATACATACATACATATATGCATACATAATGTCTGTGTTATTCATATTACATGTACCTGTGTGTAATATACATATATGCGTATGCACACTTATATTATATATAATGTATATATTATATGCATATATACAATTAAGATAAATAGTAAACTGGCAAAAACAAAAAACATTTAACCATTATCTTAATATTAACTAATGTGAGGAAAACAATTTCTATTTGACAGACTGGAAAAAGCAATCACAAAAAAAAAAGTTAGTACAAGCAAGAATTTGAGTAGCCTCAGACGTCCAAAGTCAAGTATTATATTTCAGTTTGCTTCTAAGAAATTAATCGAGCTAACATAGATTATATCAATAAGAAATGAGGGAAGTGGAGCCCTTTTTGTAAAAGTAATAATGGTCTGTAATCGTATAATCAATAGCCTCTTTTAGCAGGTGTATGGAAAAGTGCCCAGAGCATTGAAGTGAAGATTTTATGTATCTGATATATGATGAATGAGTCATTAGCTAATAATCATCTTCATGATCACACAAAGTAGGCTTTAATGAATTGGTAAGGTAATATTATTATTTTTTTATTATTACAGGTAATTGGGTTGAATTTCAGGATACTGAGATAAATTTATCCTCAGAATGTTCATACTTATTGTCCAGTCTCCTATTTTGCTGTTAGTATCTCATGTTGGTGAGATTTGAAAGTAAAAACTATTTAAAAAGAAATATATAGAGAGAATTAAACTTTATTACTTAAGAGTGATTTATACATTTATTAATTCAATAAATGTTGTCAGAGCTGAGGACACCACTGTGTGCATATAAGTAGAAATAAATCAATACATGTAACAAATTTTAAATTACATATTATATAAGAATTGTGATAAAATGTGGTTTTAGAAAAATTAAAGGATAGAGATTCTTTTTGAAACTTTCTAAGGAGATCAAATCTGAGCAGAGAGCAGTGACATTATAGGGTGAGCCACGCACGTGACATCTCGGGTAAGAGGCTGGAGGAGATTCAGGTCATTCTAAGAACAGCAAGAAGGCCAGTATGTCTAGAGGAACAGAGAGGTCTAGGAACTTGCCTGAAATTCTTTCAATTTTGAAACTGAGAATTTTCATTTTTATGGCTGCACTTGACTAGCATAGTTTTATGTAGCCCCAAAACTGCCCTTAACTGTGTTATGTTAGAATACAGAATAAAGAAGGTCAAAATTAATTTAAAGCAGTCCCATCATAGTAACCCCAGCAACCTGGCTCTGTTAAAAGCAAAAGTAAACAATAGTCAACAGACATAGCAAACTGCAGAAGTAAACCTGCAATGTCTCAAGCTACTTGGAATGATTGGATATAGAATATATGCATTCCACAAAAGTCTCCAGGGGCAGAATGATTTCACAGAGTTCTTCAAACTTACAAAAAAAGAGACAATTCCCATACTAGCAAAACTGTTTTAAAACACATTTTTAAATGCTACTTAATTACAAATCCAATTAAAATATCACACAAAAATTAAAATAGTGTAAACAGGAATATTAAAGGTTATTTCAGTTTGCATAAAAAAGTGCACTGTTTGAAAGTTGCAACCTGGTTAATGTGCAGAAAAGGATTCCAAAACTTCATCTTGGCTTAGTTAGCAATGTCTGCTATGCTATTTTAAAATCTATGAGTAGCAAAATTTTCAATAAATATAATAAAGAGTTAATATCCTTACTATATTGAGACCTCTTTCAAACCAATAACTGAAACTCTAATACCTTCATGAGAAAAAAAAATGGGCAAATGATATATAGCATCTAAAGAAGCTCGAATATAATGGCCAATTAGCATGAGAAATATTTAATTTCTTTAGTAATAAAATAAATTAAATCAACCATAAAATCCTGTATCATCCTAACAGGTAAAGAAAAAAATATCACTCATCATCAGTGATAGTGAATGGTTAGTGAAATAGCCATGGTTGGGCAGCATATAAAATATTTCCTTGGCAATTTTCAGATCTCTCGTAAGTATATGACTCAGGAAATCAGGGTTCCCTGCATAATAAAGAAAAATGCTCCACAACTTTGTCATTATGCAGAGCAAAGTTAATTTAATGTAACCTCTATCAGGTACCTTTAGTCTATATCAGGTAAAAATTTAATTTATTATCTGGGGTATTTTCCAACACTTCCAATAACTGATGCTGCTTTTTACAAACTAACTTGAAAAGAGAAATTTAAAAGAAATCTCTCTTTAACACACTTGCTAACATAGTGATTTCTCCAAATGAGGCCCAGCAATGACCTGGAACCTGTCAGGACATGCTCATGCCTGGGAATCTGAATTTGTGACAGACTCCCAGAAGTGGCTGATGCACACAACTTTGAGACTCACTGGCACAGAGGAAACTATCAGAAAAATTAATCCACATTGGCACACAGGAGGAGTCATAGACGTGTCTCAGAAACAAACGTACACCTGCAAAGCAGCAAGCACATAAATTGAGGCACTTGGAAAGTCAGTCTGGGAGTCCAGAGAATGACTTCTAGTAATGGATCCCAGGATCAACCTTGGCAGCTGACTTCCCACACAGCCCTGTGCACTGAGGTTGACAAGGGATCCAATAGGGCAACTCCAGGGCTAGAACTAGTCTCCAGCCACACTTGGTAAAGACAGCAGGAGACCAGCTGTGCCTCTCTCCTGTGAGCATTTCAGTTATGGCTACCCATTAAGTCAGCACACAGACACTTTGGCTTCAGACTTTTGCCTTATTCTCTTGAAAGTTACAACGGATCCAATTTCCTGAACTTCTGCTTATTGCCATATCTTCCTGTCATCCTGTGACCATGAATTGTGTGTCAATAAAAGATGGGTATGTACTCAAACTCTACAGTACAGAATAAAAAACAAATTCAGACTTCTCTTTAAAAAGCTGCATATCAGAATTCTTTTTCTTGCAAACAGAGACAGGTGAATGGAAAATATAATATGTAACATGATGGTGGGACTCTGGCAGCAATAAAGTGTAACTGTCAGCCTGCTTGTGGCTTGTTTGTTCACACTTCAGGCCAGTTTCATGAGCAGGAAAAATAGAACTGTGTTTTTTCATTTGTAAAGCTATAAAAAAGAAATGACATTTTATTTGTTATATGAATAGTTTTCAATTGTTTCTAAGTTTCCTTGAAACCACTTTTTAAAAATATTTTGAGAATGTTAATAAATGTTCTTAAGTAAGAAAAAATCTGTGCTTTTACCTACAGTTTCAGTTTTTCAGTTTACAAAGAGGACTTTGCAAAATCATTTCAATATTTCTGTTAAACACCCAAATATAAACAAAGAGCAAATACAAATGCCAGGAGTCTGTTAAAATTCGACAAATGTGTCCTTACCCACTATGCTTTGCTTGAATTGGATCCTTTGTGTCTCCATTTCCCCCAGCCTTAGCCAAGTGCATTTAGTCTCTCACTGGTGCCCCGAGGATGACGAGACAATGGTGTGCATTCACTGCTGTGGCATGTGCAGAGCTATGGCTTAAGGTCCCTTCATTGTTCCCTCGGGTGGCCTTTCCATGAGTGAGTTCTACTTGTCCGTAAGGAGAGGCACAACAGATTTTTTTACTCTCTCAGTGCCTAAAAATATCTTTCATCCAAAAAAAATTTAAGGTAATCATTTTTCTTATTTATAACATAGAAATAGTGCATGGACACACAACACACTTTAACAGCATACTAGGAAAAATAAAGGATAATGTTATCTTTTCTTCTACCACCCATCCTTCCAACATGTTCACAGCTTTAGAGAGTTTAGAGGCTGGTATTTACTTTTAATATAATTGCTGTGAAGGAAAAATTGAATTGAGAATCTGTATAACATGATAAAGTAATTCCAAATAGCAGTTGTATTCATATTCATCACTGATCACTAAATGGGACTGATTATAAATGTACTGGGAGACTATCAGAAAGGCACTATTGATGTACTTTACATAGATCAACAAGCCGTATAAAAAATAAAAGCACAATGCTTACTGAAATGTAAGTGATTAAACATTAATGACTGTAAAGCTTAGTCAAACACTGAAAGACTTAAAGTCTTCCACAGTACATCATGTTGAGCATCAATGGATAAAACAGAATGCCAATATTAGTTGGAATGTTCTTGAAAAGAGTTAAGCTTTGTCAATAGCTATAAATGTACATGTGCCAATATCTAAAAATCTATCAATCTCTATATACTGTTTGTAGAAGCTTGATTAATTTGACTGTACCAAACATATCCTGATACTGGTTGGCACTGAAAATAAACAAAACTGGCTGTGTCTAGTGTGGCTTAGTGGGTTGAGTGCCGGCCTGTGAACCAAAGGGTCACTGGTTCAATTCCCAGTCAGGACACACGCCTGGACTGCAGACCAGCCAGGTCTCCAGCAGGAGGCGCATGAGAGGCAACCACACATTGATGTGTCTCTCCTTCTCTTTCTCCCTCCCTTCTCCTCTCTCTAAAAATAAATAAATAAAATCTTAAAAAAACAAGAAAACTGAAAATAATTTTATATTCACTTATTTGGAGGGTTTTTTGTGACATGTCTATGGATTTTTGGTGTTGATATAGTTAAGTGTTTATTATCTACACTACAAGAAGTTAGAAAGAGAACGTTTAAATGAAATCTTTGTTTTTTCTTTCTTCAGAGCCTCTCTACCAAGTGAATGTTGCAGTGACAGCAAGTTTAAACACATGTATGTCAAATATGAACTAAGTATTAGACAAGAAGCACTCAAACAGTCTTGCATCCGATTTTTGTAATCTCAAAGAAGTCTCCAAACTCCATACTTAGCCACTTTGGACAAACACCTTGCAGGGGGTGGAAATGTAAGAATTCAGGATGGATAGCATTGTAATCCCAAATTCTGTTTTGTCTTATGCCTCACTCTTGTACCAGGTGAATTTGTGGCCTTATCTGACAAAAAAAAATGTTGGTTGCCCCTGCTATTTAAACACCATTCCATTAGCCTTAAATAACCCTTTTACACAAGAACTCAGGAGCAGAATATTCCCCACCAATGTGGGAAATGCTTACTAGTAGAAGACCAGCAAGTCAGACCATCTCCAAAAAGTTATTAAGGGACAGTGTAGATGTTTCAAAGTATAGTTTGGGTATATTTGGAAATTGAAAATGGATCAGGTGTGAGATAATACTTAATAATAATTTTCAGTTTTGTTAGGTATGAAATGTTATTTGGACAATGTAAGAAGATACTTTTGTCTTTTAGAGAGGGATGTTATATTCTCTGTGAAATATTTGCTTTTGCCATCCCCCCAATACCACTCCACCTCATTGTACAGAAGAGTCATCAAATCATTGCTTCCAATTCCACGTCTGTTTAACTGTAAGTGTATTTTGGTGATTGTATTTATAGTAAATATTTATCCAGCTATTAATTTTGGTTTGGTGTAAGAGGAATTATGACACTTGACATCCAAAGCCTGGGTTCCAATCTTCTCTGCTGTTGAGCCACACCACCTTATTTTTAAAAAGACACTTAACCTGTTTAAATTAGTCATTGTTGCTTTAATCTCTCCTGTCAACTACCTAGTTATTCTGATGGATCAAATGAAGCAGTAAATTTAAAAATTCTCCATGAACCACAATACATCCTTGTGAGGTATTATTGAGATGTTCCAACAACCCTGGGAATGTCTCAGATAGGAAATGTAAATAAGGGGTAAAGTTTATGGGCAGAGAGCATAAAGTACAAAAACTTTAACCACTGATACCATAATACTTTTGAAGAATAACGTTGTATTTTTCTGGGAAAATACAAGAGATTCAAGGTAAAGGTCAAGATTTACAAACTAAAATAATGGCATAAAGCCACCTTTCAGTAATCTTCAGTTTTTCTGCAAAGTCTTTTCAAGTCACCAAAATCCTCACATATGTGAATTTTTGTGGAAACCAGTGAAAGCACTAAATTTCAGGTCCAGTTTGGCTCAAAGTGAATGATACTACATAGAGATATCAGAGAAGGCAGTATTTCTTATCTTATGGCAGAAGAGTGGAAGAAAACTATCAGCTTATGATTGCTCAGAAATCTATCAAAATTAGATTTATATTAGCAATCATAAGCTCTGAAATGTACCAGGGTTTTTGATAGACCAGGAGGTTTCATCTGGCCCAGCTACATGTACAATTAAATATCACACACGGTAAGACACAAAAATACTGTCAGAGAGATTTAAAATATATGATATTAAAGGAGAGGATATCACTTCTCATTGAATTTATTATGTTATCATATAAGAGAGGAATTTGACCTTTTGGGTTTTGATATATCTCATTTTGTTTTTTTATATTAATGTATGAATGGAGTGTAAAGAAGATAAAGATATCCCAGAGAAATCATTCTCCTTCAAATGAATATCCAACTTTCACTGTAGAAATGTAAAATTCAACCAAACTCTCCATTCCTACCTTACTTTATTCAAAAGATCTTCATTTCTTCATTCACTCACTAAGTCAAAAGAGTTTTACTTTGTTTCTACTGTGTGGTCAATACAGTGCTAGACACTGAGCTCACAAAAAAAAAAATGAGTGAAATCATGTCCTTCCCCTCAGAGTTCTTCTGCTTCAAATGAGAGGGCTTGTTGCCTTGCTTTCTAATGTATGTAGAGCTCATAAGCATTACTTCCTAAAATTCATTAATGTCTAAAACTATCCTCTGTTTTATGTTAAAAGTTTATGGTAGATTGAAATATTTAAAAAAATAAAAATAAAAAGTTTATGGTAGATAAGAAAGGTTTTTTTTATTTTATCTATTTTTTCTTTAGAGGAGAAGGGAAGGAGAGAGGGCGAGAAATATCAATGTGTGGTTGCCTCTCCTGCATTCCCTGCCAGGAACTGGCCTGCAACCCAGGCATGTGCAACTGGGAATTGATCCACGATGTTTTGGTTCACAGGCCCGTGCTCAATCCATTGACCTACACCAGCCAAGGCAGATAACAAAGGTTATTTAATTGCATTCTCATCATTACCAACAAATATTTCTGGGTATTAAAAAAGGGTCACCTTTCAAAGATAATTTGAATTTTGTACTTTTTTTAACTTGGTAGTAAAATACAGTTTGAGATAAATCTGCAAAACATCAGAATTCTCATCTAAGTCATTAAGAAAAGACTTAAAATGAAATTCTTGATGACATAAAAATTTATAGAAAGGAAGATTATAATTAGATTTTTTTGGTTGATATACCTATGGTACAAGAATGCAATAAAATATGAACTCAAGAAACTAATCTTCCTGATAATCATATTTTTCATGGTAAATAAGTAAATTGGCATTCCAATTTTTGCAAAAAAATCCTCACCTTTAAGAAATGTAGAGACTAATTCAGTGTTTCTTATTCTCATTTAGATTATAGAATGCTGAGACACAGAAAAAGACTATCAGTCTTTTTACAGAATAGTGCACGTATGGACCTACACACAAAAAAAGTTTTTATAGATTGGGATTTTTTTAACTCCTGTTCTAGTTAGTAGAGGAAACAATCAAGTCTCAAATGATTATAATAAATGCTATGACTTGCAAGACCATGATATTTAAAGGACTTGAAGAAAACAATATTTTATGATCTTGGACCACTTTGTAATGACTGTAGGGATCTAATTTTTATTGAATTTATTGGGGTTACATTGCTTAATAAAATTATATAAGTATAGAGATACAATTTAAAAATGTGATTTTTTAAAAAGCCATTCTAGAAGGAAGGAAATATACTGAGATACTGAAAGGCAAAGACAATCTTTTTCATGTTATATCCCTGGAGCCAAAAGCAATCTGTGGCATATATATGGTAAATGCACAATAACCTTTGTTGAAAAAAGCCAAGGTCATGGATGAGCCAACAACAAAATATTCATTCTTACAGTTCTTTGCCTGATACCAAATTGTTCTTATTATACTTCTAAAACAAAGACTCCCCATTAGATTCACCCCTTTGCATCCCCAACAGCCTCTAGCAGGGTCTGAGTAGCCTTTGCATTTCTGCTGTGGTTACAGATCAACCTTGTAGCTATTAGACCATGATCTCTTCGGTTTTACAACAAAAGTGTTAAAGTTTAAGTATTGCTGTAAAGTGAAACAATAACTTTGGTGCTGCATTTAAAATAACAACCTGCTTAAAGGCAAAATTCTCTTCCCCTCATCACAGTGTAAATTTCTACTTCACATTCTGTACTTGTTCAGTGAGCAGTCCCATCCCCAGACACTGAGAGAGAACTGTGAGAGGGTAATGAATGCAGGAGCTGGGAGAGACAGGCTGTGCAGAACAGGCTGCATGTTGTGGTTTAAAGAAAATGTGGCCCCAAAGCACAGTCATTAAACATACACTGTGTTGATAACACAGGTAGAAAAGGTGGGCTGAATTTTGATTGTTTGCTATTTTGATATTTTAAAGATAATCCTCTCATTATCTAAATACTTCTAGTTCCAGAAAGGCATTCTTACAAAGAGGAAAGTTTTTCCTTTTCAAACATATTCTTCTGGGTATGACAGAAATTAGAGAAATTATATTTTACTAATATATATGAAGTAATTATTGGAAAAATATGCTGGAGATTTTGAAATCCTGTGCTATTTAGAATTAAAAGACTCTGGCTTTAAATGTGTGTCAAAGAAAAATTCCCAAAGTATAATTCATACACTCTTACATCTTGTAGTACTCTACATTAGAATTATTTGGAGAAATATTTATATAATGTCATGCATTTTGCAGTAACATGGAAAAGCTAATGCTTGTGGAAAGGTGTCCAGACCTGACCCCCAGAATAGTTCAACTTTCCAATAAAAAATTATCATGTACAGCAGGATATATGATAGTAGTTCTTAGGCTATTGGGAATAATACTGGAAATTAAGTTTTTTAGGTCCACCAATTAAAATACATATAAGTATTATATACAGCCTTACATACCAGTCTTTCATGAATCATAGCACAATATAAAATTAAAAAAGAAAGAAATCTTGAGCTTAGAATGATCATCTGTATAATGCGTCTGAGAATGTTTTCTCAGACGTTTTGCTAAATTAAACAAGGTCTTAAATGCTTAGATTAGAGATTAATAAACTAGGGTCAGTGATTCAAATCCAGTCTGTGGCCTTCCTTGCTTTGTCCTTTAAGCTAAGGGTGGTTTTAAATTTTAAATGGTTGTAAAACAAAACAAAACAAAACAAAACAAAACAAAGAGAAATATATGACAGAGACCATATATAGCTCCCAAAGCCTAAAACATTTATTATCTGGCCATTTATAGAAATATTTTATCAGAAATATTTTAAATCATACTAACTAGATTTGGCTTCTTTATCAAACATAATGCTTAGGAATAAAATTGTTCTATGATCATTTTTAAATTGAGTGATTTTTTTTACATATTTTGAAAACAACATGGATCTGAGATACAAAACACTGACTTTTTGAAAGCATTGAAAAATTCTTATACCCAACTGTACTATTCTTTCCTACGAATTCTTCTTCAGAATAAGCCACATCTCTCCCCATGTTTTTGAACATGTACCTTTACATAAAGATACTTAGGTATTCTAGTCTAAGAAGTTTTCAAGTGCATTTATCCAATAACATAAAGCCCTTTTAATATGCTTACCTACCCTGTAGATTAATCATATAGTTCAGAATTCAAGCTCAATTAATATAATTTTATGATTAAAATTATTACTATAGCTGATATTCTTTTCAAATTAGGTGCATGATAAAATAAATAAATAAATAAATAAATAAATAAATAAATAAATGATGGAAATCTAACTATTATGGTATGACACTAAAAAATAAAATGGGTCTGGTCATGAGTAGTTAACAACTCCAATATTATAAGCTAATAATGTATTAGAGAATGGTCTTTTATATCAAATAAGAATTAATAAAATAAACTTAACAAAGTTATTTTTCTATTTTAAACAAGTCATAATACAATGTCAGAGATGTCTTATTTCTTGAAATGTGAAATCATTACTTGTAGTTATATGTCTAATTATGAAAAGTGGCACAGAGAAATATAAGTACTATGAAAGAGAATTTAATTAGAATGTGTTTTCACACACATAAGAATAAACATTTTTTCTTAAAGTACATATGAAAACTATTACTTAAATTTAAAAAAACAAAATTTTTATTTTCATATGTCCATGCCATATGAGTAAGAAATTCTACCTTATTTAAGCCTTTTTTATTAAGTAAACTATTTGCCATAATTTTCTATTGAGTTTTTCCCTCTGATATCTGGGATGCCCTGAAACACAGTGACAGTATCTAGATCAAACACCTAGATAATTCCAAGTTTTGCAGTAATAAATCAATGCTACTTGACTTAGGAAAAAAGGGTTTGTTGGTAGTCTACTTGAAATCTTTGACAAACTCTACATCAAACAAAGTCAAGCCAAAAATAATGCCCAAGATCAACTTAAGATCAAGTAAAGATCAATGAGTTAGCATATGAATTTGAAAGATTGTAAGTCATTATAAAGGCTGCAAGATTTGTTATTGTAAAGCAAATGCACATCTTCTTTGGGTAAAACAGCCCAAAGCAGTCTCTTTTAAACCATCTATTCCAAAAGATAAAATACCTCTGAAACAACAAGCCTTTGACATCTGTGACACGGGAGACATGCAGAAGTCATTAAGGGTATCCCGAGGGGGTTCCAACAGTTGCTTCACTTAGGGTGGGTGTAAGAAGGCTTGAAATTAAATTACTTTAAAATAAAGTTAGAACACTAAGCAATTTCCTGCTTTTTACTCAGTAGGGTTTCCCATGAGAAAAAAAAGTAGGCAAAAAGCTCAGACAGACAGACAAACATATTTACCCCTAGGTGGAAGGTACAAATTAAATTAGCCTGCTACAAAAGGGAGATGTTTTCTCCTTCTGTTCAGATGTCATGGTAGTGAGGAAACATCGTCTGGGGCCAAGAAAAATGGCACAAATGCATTCATCTGAGCTACCATTCATCCTGATCCAAGGTCTAAACAGAACACATAAAAGAACAGCACTGTTGAAGGACTTCCTCTCCCTAGTTACCAAGTTGAAACTTGCAAAGGAACATGGGAGCAGGGGGTGGGGTGCTTTCCAGAATGTTTCAATGTTGATGAAAGTGTCAGAGGTTGTTATGGAGTTAATGACTGAATCTGAAATCATATCAGTATAATTTAATTTCATATTTCATAGAAAGACCGTATTTTATGGTACACAGCATGGTGTGTTTAAAGGTACATTGTGAACTTTCTTTCCCTCTGTAACTAGAAACCAATATACACACTTCCAAAGAGTCAAGTATCTATTATAATGCCTCATTAATATGCATGTTTTTGGCACTCAGTTTGGTTCAGCTGGTATGCTTTCCAGTATCTCATTCTTTATTTATATGAGACTAGGAGGTGTGACCTATGGAGCCAGTTGGCTGTCATGAATCGGAATATTCATTAAGCCTCATGAATTATGCATTAGGCTGCTTATAATACTGAGATCCACATTTGATCTAGCCAGAACTCTCAACTGCTTCCTGTTCAATGGAATGATCCACATTTTGGTCAAACTATATATGTGTTCCATACACTGCAGAAGGAGTACTTGTATACTTGCTATCCAGAAATGCTTGGAGATTTTGCAACTCATGTCTAAGAGGGTTTCATTTTTTTTTTTATGTTTGAAGAACACAGCAGACATGGTACTCCTCTGACAAACTCTGTCTGAGTAGTATTCTTCTCCAGCCTGATTACTTTTTCTATCTATTAATGCCCTTGACTGTAAAAGTCACCAATGACCAGTGAGCAGCTTGGATTACAAAAGATATGTAGCTATCTCATGGTGATCCACACATAAAAGCAAAGCCAAATATAAAGGACAAGGAGAATGCTTTTTAAAATGTAGCTTTTCTTATCTAAAATAAGAAAATTGTTTTACTGATAATCTTATCATTTTTGTTGCTTTTTTCATGGATAGGTATATCCATGCCTACAATGTAATTTGTAGGTTTTGCTGATATTGAAAGCTTTTATAAAAATTCAAAAACAATATTTATTAGTTAGGCATTGTTTTAGTTTTGTAAATCTATGCATCAGTATTAAATTCATGCTATCTTTAAATCCATACCCTTTGAAACAACAACAAAAAAAAAACAGCTGAAAAATATCAACTGGTTATAATTAATATAATCTCTTAAACATACTGATTGAGGTAAAAGTAGGTTTACAGTTGTGAGTACATGAAACACAGTTTATTCTTGCATTATTTATTAATTACTGTATTATTTTCCATATGAACAGCTGTAAACTTACTTTTTTCCCACCCTATCTATGAGCAAGCTCAAGCACTCAAGCCGTTTCCCTTTTTAGATGCTTTAGTACAAGCTACTTGAGTTAAAATTTCCCTCATAAAAATCTATTCTTAGGTAAAAATAAGGTTTTATGTAGCATTCATCTCAAATCTTTGACCATTCACCCTAAAAAGTTTCCACTCTTTATTTTTTTAATGTAGATCTGCCTTGGAAGGAGGGCTTATTCAGGGAATTATTATCAGTTAAAGTCTAGGACATAATTTGAATTAGCCCATTCTGTTTGCCATATTCTGGAAGATTAGACTAAAGAATCTATAGCCAGTTCTGCAAAAGGTCATGGGTGAGTCCTGGGTAAAATAGCATTGTTTACAGATTTTTTAGTGAAGAGATTAGCTGTCATTTATTTTCACATACCTAACTGAGGAGCTTTAGTGGTTCCCAGTAAGAGTGTGTTCTCTTCTCTTTCTTAGCCTGTCACATCCTTGTCAGTTTCAATAAAATTACTTACCTGAATTATGCAAATGAGGTTTTGTTATGTCCAGCTCCCATCATTGTTCATCTCCACTATAGCTGAAAATTCTAGCAGACCCCTTGCTTACACTGTCTGATTCCAGGACTCCTTAGGTCAAGACCTTTCAACCTCAGAGCTTGACTTATGCCACAACCATTTGACAAATCGCCCAGACCTTCACAAAAGCCGGTTGAGCTCCAGAGTGGTTGCTCTCTCTATACACCACTGTTTCTCTGTTTTGACATTTCCTTCTCACTTTTCCTCTCAGTAATTAGACAAAGAGAGAAAAAGACATTTGTGTTTAAAGAATGCTTTCATTTAGGACTGTGATAAATGGCTCCCCTTTCCAAGAAGCTGCAATCCCACTGCAGGACAGAAGGTTCCTTCAAAAAGGGGCCTGGACAGTGGAGGCCGCCCACCAAAGCCTTTCCAGACGTCAGCATTGCCTCTTAAAGCCCACAGAGAGTGTCCACTGATCTCATCCGTATTTTCAGTAAAGGGGAAAAATGTACCATGAACTCCCCATATTACATCTATCATGGTTGTAAATCTAAGGACACTGAGTTTATAATTTGTGTTTCTAGCAATATTTGAGGTTGAAAACAAATTTGGAACAAAAAGGCATTGTGAATTTTTAAAAGCCATCTTAGTACCCTTAAAAAGTCTCAGTTCAATCACTAAATTCCAGATTATAATATGCCCCCTCTCCAATGTGTTTCATATATCATCTTGAAAATGAATGAATAACAGAACTATCAGAAATCTGACATTTTAGTGGGCCATGACAAATTTGAAATATTTGTGGGGAAGTTTGATCATGTTCTTTTAAAAATAAAATACAACTTTATCATGTTGCAAAAGGGAAAACTGGCATATAATTTAAAATTTTTAATACAGAGTAATTTATGTCAACCATGTTTTCATAAGCTTCTTTCAAAACAGTGAGTTGATGTTTATTACTCCATTGGGAAAGAAAGATCACCAAACATGCGAACTAATGGAAACTGCATGTGACTGAACAGTTGAGAGTTTCGATGAAGAATTAGCGTGTTCCTGTGCATGCTATGGTTAATCTGTTGCTTTTGTTCGTGGTAATGCATTAATCAGAACATCGCCACATGACATTCCCAAATGAGGCAAGTCACCTCTGTGACCTGATATCACACTTGAATTAATAAACCAACAAATCTACCTTTAAAGTTTAAGGTATGATATACAACTTTATTCACAAATTAAGGGGGGATGTAAGAAAATGTGAGATTTTTAAAAAATACTCATTAGAATATGACACATGGTATTTATCTGATTTATAGAGTACTCCATTTAGATTCACTTAAGTTAGCCCTGTTATGGTACATTAAATGTTTACAAAAGTGTATTATTTTTATTTTGTTTAATTTTTAGTAATTAATATATCTTACAAATAGCTCTTACTAATGGATTTATAATAACATTTATTTTAATAAAAATGAAATGTGCCACACAATTTTTAAAAGCCAGTGTCAATTTGTGTAAACAAACTATTTGTGGTCCTTTCCTCTTCCTTGTGTTTAGCTGTGGGAGCTAAAACAATGTAAGTGAATAAACATGCCAGAGCTTCTATCTCCAAATCAAAACAAAACTAAAGGAGGAATCAATTTCATTTGGATTTTTGTTGAAATCTTTGTTAGAGAACAGGGTCTTTAAATGTTTCCCATGTAAAAGGCACTAGACCAGGCAGCCTGATATGCTTGAAATAATGCACCCTCAAGCCTAAAGACTGGGATGAATTCTGCTTCAGAGATCTCTTCCAGCATGCAGGAATGCATTTAGTAAGAAAAGGAAACCATGGGAACTCATTTGGTAAACCTTTAACTGATACAGTATATCCTTAGTTTATGGTTTCCATTCAGTCTGTGAATTGAACAGAGCAGAGGTGAACCTGCTGATGCATAATTGAAAATGAATATTAGTAAAACTTTATAGAGCTGATGTGTAAAGCAGAGTATAGCTTAATGTGAAAGGGAGTTCATTACCGTCGACAAATATCAAGTAATATTTGTACAAAATTCTCATTATTGTACAAAAAATAGAACTTAAAGGGTAAATGTATCCCTAACTAAAAATGGATATGTGTAAGTGTATGACTCTGAAGATTTCTGGGACTTTTGCCTAGATTTTGTGTAGTTCAATATCAAGACACTCAAGTTTTTTAAAAGTTTGTTCCATTTATTTTCATGACCTATTATATGCTTCTATCAATAATAAGTATCAGTAATATTACCAATAATAATTTTGTGTATATCAAATACTCAGTAACTGTTTGTTGAAAGATTATTTTTATTGAGCAACTATTATGTATTACTTCTGCTCCTAAGCTGATAGTTGAAAACTAAAACTGACATGTGAAATAGCCAGAACACTCTATAGAAGACAGCACAAATGCTATGTGTGCAATGTTATAAGACTTGAAAGGAGCTGAGAGATTACTTACAATGCTGGTTTTCAGAGTAGTTGTTGGGTAGAAAATGTTTCTATATTGACTATGTAGAAATGTACTTATATTTTATTCATAAGTCAGATAAAGTTTTCTGTTCTGTATAGATTAGATGCTCTTTTAGTTTTAGTTAATTTTTTTATGATTCTAACAGCTATGTGTGTAGTTACATGTATAACAGAATTTTTGCAGAACTCATAAATTTCCTTGCCTAATTTCAAAAGATTATCCCTCATTAATCAGTCAGAAGTAATGAAAGAAAGTGTTTAATCTGTAGTTGTGTTCCATCACCTATTTTCTTCTTTTAACCAGGTCTTTGCACCTAACAATCAGTTGCATAGGAGAGCCCCAGTGGAGTTCTAGCTGGGGTTGCCATAGCTGAATAGGGCAGGACCTCTTTACGAAGTTATACGGTCTGAAATAAGAGACTGCACCTAATTATGAAACTTAGATATGAGAATGGTTTTAATTTCTGTTCAAGGTTAAAAAAGTATACAAAACATTTTATCAAAACAATGGCAGCAATTTTTTTCTTATACCTCTTCTTCTGAGTAGGTTTTAGAACACTTAAGAAGAAATACTTATTATACTTTTGAAATATATAATATATAGAAAAATCATTATTGCCCCCCTCAACAAACACAACCTACTTCTCCTCCTCACAATTTTTCCATCTTAGTGCACTGGCACTATTATATCCCCCATTGTCAAAATCACAGAAGCCATGATCTCCCTTAACTCCTAAACCCTCTCCTCAATACAACATGCATAAAC
The DNA here is from genome assembly GCA_004027475.1 of Anoura caudifer. Classification (NCBI taxonomy): domain Eukaryota; kingdom Metazoa; phylum Chordata; class Mammalia; order Chiroptera; family Phyllostomidae; genus Anoura; species Anoura caudifer. The sequence goes on along the minus strand of PVKU01000445.1, from coordinate 68,641 downwards.
AAGTATACCCTACTATTTTACATGTTTCTTCCTAATTTCATCCCCACTTTCACTACCTTAATCCAGATCCTCCTAAATTCTCACCTCCAAGAATGCCTTAGACCCTCAACCTGCCTATTTTCTGTCTCAAATGCTTCATGCTATCTTCTTCCCCTCCTATGGCAACAGAGTCAATATAAAATGCAAATCCAAACAAACTGCAAGTCAGATCCTCAAAAACTCCCATATAGTTTTCAGGATACAATGAAATGCCTTAGTAGGCCCCTGCTCCTCCATAGAGAGAACACTTCTTCACACTTTACACAGAGATCCGCATGTTGCTTCATTGGCCATCCATATTTTCACATGGTGTTCCCATACCTGGAATGTTCTTCTTTCCTCCCTCCTCAATTTTCATTCCCTCTGCCTGAGCGTTGCTCCTGATTCCCTCAACTTCTCCCCGGACCTATTCCCTGACTGCTGCTCTGTTAACAACCTGACTTTTTATTTACCATAGTACTTGTTTCTTTATGCCACTAAACCTGAGGCTCTTCCAGCATAGCACATTTATTCCTGTATGCTTTTGTTCTTTTCTTTTGGTGGGAACAAGGGTATTTTTATTTATTTTTATTTTTTAGCTTTTTCTATTAACATTTATCCCCCCATATTCTCTTCCACCTCTACCTACCCTCCTCCCCCCAATAATCACCACACAGTTTTCCATGTCCAAGAGTTCTTTCTCTTTTCTTTTTTGCTCCATCCCTTATCAATCTGTTGTTTTTTTTCAAATGCCTAGAATTTTTTTAGCTTTTGGTTAATATCTATCAAATGAACAGACTTCCAAAACAGAAGAATTGAGCCTTAACAGAATTTCTGATGATTGAATATTCTGTTTCCAGTAAGAGCAAGGAAAAAAGAGAAAAAAAAATCACAACAGTAGAACTAATAAAGATGGTACCCATATAGCAAGTATCACTGAGGCTATGAATTACCCATAGAAAAAATTAAAAGTAATAGATGCAGACTTTTGGTTTCAACTCCAATATATAAAGAGCTTAGAAATCATGACTCCATTCACACTACAATAAAAAGCTGGCTAATCTGAAGATCCATGACTTTTCTTAGACTTTTCAGAGAACTGAGGTTGCAGGAAGAATTGCAACCCTTAAATCTGGAGCACAGGAGGACCCTAAGGTGCATCAACCAAGATGTGCTCACATGGAAGAGAAGTTGATAGAGCCATAAATTGTGAGCACACTTAAAGGCCAGATTTTGCAAACTGAATTTGGATTGGGTAAGAAAAAGAAACTCCTGGGGACCATGATCTCAGGAAAGGCCACACTTTCATGGGCTTTGCTTCCAAGAACCCCACCAGGTTCTCACAGCAAAGGTCTATAAAAGATACTCTCAGGAATCTTGCAGGCACACAGAAAGAGGAACCATTGCAAATGAAATAGTCCCAGAGCCTCCTCCACAACAAAGGCCTAGACTCTAGGGAGAAAGGAATCACCAAAGCCTCATCCCAAATGGGGGCAGGGCAAGCATTCTACCCCAGTTCCCTATAGCTTCTCTGTTTTCCCTAGGGAGAAAAAAAAACTATATATATATATATATATATATATATATATATATATATATATATTCATTCAACAGGAGTCACAGCTTCCTGGAAATCCATTGGGAACTCTGACATCAGGGAAGAGAATAGAGAAAAGGCAGGGGAGTTAGACAACTTGAAGGTCACAGCCACAAGACATAGGCAACTAAAACATCGAGACTTAATTAAAAAACAATAGAATGCTCCCCATTTCCACATTTTACCACCACACTAAAAGGGATCCAGCACAATTATAGTGGATTACAGCTGAATGAGGTACAAACTTTTTCTGAGGAAGACTATTAGAAAAGCCCAAAGTCAAGGAGGGAAAATCTATAATGTTTACAGAGGAGTTCAAAAGCTCTGGTACCTATAGCTACAGAACACATTAAACACAGTCCAATTCCTAGATGTTTGTAAGTGTTCAGGAGGCAGGCCCACTTGCCTCAGTTGCTATTATCCAATGCAATGTTTGGCTTTCAAAAAAATTACAAGGCATGACAAAAGACAAGGAAAAACACAGTCTAAAGAGAGGAAGCATTCATCAGAACTAGACTCAGAAATGAGACACATGTTAGAATTATCAGATAATTTAAAATAATCCTGGTTAATATGTTAAAAGCTTTGATGGGAAAAGTAAACAGCATGCAAGAAAAGATGGTTTATGTAAGTAGAGAGATGGAAATTCTAAAAAAAAAAATCAAAACAAATGCTGGGATTAGAAACATAGTAACAGAAATAAAGCATGCCTTCAATGGACTCGTAAGTAGACCAGGGGTACCAAGTAAAGAATCAGTGAAATTGAGGATACATCAATAGCAACGTCCAAAATTGAAACGCAAAGAGAAAAATGAAGGAAAACAAACAAAAATCCAAGAATGCGAGACAATGTTATAAGGTATAACAAGTACCTAATTGGAATATCACTAAAGGAAATAAAAGAACAAAGCAGGAGAAACAGATAAAGTAAAATTGCCAAGATTAATGATAGACCTTAAACCATAGATTAAAGCAAAGCAAAAATACTAGCTAGATATATCATATTCAAACTGCAATAAATGGAAGACAAAGAGAAATTATTGAAAGAAAACAGAAGAGAAAGACACCTTACCTACAGAGGAATAGGATAAGAATTGAAGTGGATTTTCCATCAGAATTCATGGAAGCAAGAAGACAGTGGAATAAAATATTTACAGATCATATGATATTTGTCTTTCATCACCTGGCTTATTTCACTTAGCATAATGCTCTCCAGTCCCATCCATGCTGTCGCAAAGGGTGGGAGCTCCTTCTTTCTTTCTGCTGCATAGTATTCTATTGTGTAAATACCATATGATCTCACCTATAAGTGGAACCTAATCAACAAAACAAATAAGTGAGCAAAATAGAACCAGATATATGGAAATCAAAAGCAAACTGTCAGTAACCAGAGGGGAGGGGGCAGGGAAATAACAGGGGAAAGAAGGGGGAAGGGTCAAGTCAAGGAACTTGTATAAAGGACCCATGGACAAAGACAATGGTGGGGGGGATTGAATGTGGGAGGTGGCGGTGGATAGGGCAGGGGGAGAGCAATGGGGGGAAATGGGGATAAACATAATTGAACAACAATAAAAAATGAAGTAATTGGCCCATTTATGGTAATTCAAAAATATATATTTAAAGATCAATGGAATATAATAGAGAGACCAGAAATAGACCTACACAAATATGGTCAATGGATCTTGGACAAAGGTAAAATTCAATGGAGAAAAGATAGTCTTTTCAACAAATGGTACAGGAACAAGGAGCATCTGTACAAACATCTGAACCTAAAATTCAAAGTTGTGAAACTTCTGGATAAAAACATGGGACAAAAATCTAGCTGACCTTGGATTTGGCAATAAGTTTCTAACTACAGCACCAAAATCACAATCCATGAAAGAAAAAAACTGATGAGTTATATTTTATTAAAATAGAAAACTGGTCTTTGAAGAAAGGGAGCATTAGGGAACAGGCCATATTTTGATGAGTTACAAAATGCATATATGAAGGATGATTATACCAGAACAGAACAGTTAGGGCTCAACAACAGGTGAAAAATTGAAAGATGAGTAAAATATCTAAACAGACCACTCACTGAGGAGAACATATAGATGGCAGATAAGGATCTGAAAGAATCATCCATATAATTTGTCATTATGAATATTATATTCCTGGATGGGTTCCTAGAACAGAATAAAAAATAAAAGGTAGAAACTAAGGGAATCTGAATAAAGTATATACTTTTATTTAATAGTGTATCAACATCGGTTCACTAGTTGTGACAAATATACCATATTAATGTAAGATGTTAATTGTAAGGAAAACTTTTGGGATATATGGGAAAAACTGTGTATATTGGCTTTGTAATTTTTCTGTAAATCTAAAACTGTTCTACAATAAAATTTGTATTAAAAATATGTATAAAAATGTGTACATATCTTTCTAAGGTCACATGTGTACATGGATAAAGGGAAGTTCAAAGTCACTTTCAACTCTGCATGGGCCTTAGTTTTAAACAATCATTTTTAACATACACTATCATTCATGATTCAGTTAGCAAATGCTTCAGAGCTTCTCAACAATTCCTAGCATACAGTTTGACCTTTAAGATTTTCATACATTTTGCCATAAGAAAAAAATGTTTCCTTGTAACGAGCTTGATCTTCAACAGTACCACTTATGACCGTGACTAACAAGGGCTGACAAGGAAGTGTTCCCCGGTGTGACTCCCTCCTCCCAGACCCAGCCGGCTTCACAGAGGTTCCCTAACCCACTCCCACCCTAGTGAGGCTCCAAGGTGAAGTGGTACATGTAAGCCCCACAGTGAGTATGGTTGAGGCAGCCTGGGATTAGACAGCAAATAACCATTGTCCTAGACAACTGGCATTTGTCACCTGCTCCGGAGACAACAAATCTACAGTTGTCATCATGAACAATATAGGCTGAGTCTCAGCAAGAGAACTCTAGAAAGAAGTGAAGTGAAATCAGATATCCCTTAATGTATGTATTCATCAGTTATCCCACTGTTAAATGATAAGACTTGAAATGGCCCCTCACTTCATCTCCTAATGAGAACAAACCCGAAGGTAAGACCCAAGTAAGATGTCCATCACAGACTCTGCTTGACGAGGTCAGTGTGATCTGGGTGCTAAATGGCTCCCATGAGATGCAGGAGCGGAACTACTCCTTGAGTCACAGGCTCCTAGGATGAAATGTTCTTAGCCATATTCATACTCTCTGCTCCCCCTCTCAGCAGGGACAAAGGGAGGTCAGAATAGGCCCCTGGAGGGCAAGAGTGGGAAAGAGATGTGTTCAGTCTTTTCCTGGCAGACAAATACTCATTTTTATGAGTTGGAAGCCTCCGGCTCCCTCCCTTGAATCAGAGCCTGCTGCAGCTCAGGCTGCTGCAGGATGTATTCATCTTTCTGTGCACATTATTATTTTATTGTTATTACTCTCATTCCTTCCTAACTGTGAGCCAATGAGCAAAATTATTTTTATTTACTCTGATTTTTTGGATGCTTGAATATATTACTTCAATATACTTTATAATCCCTATAATAGCACATAATAGTTATACTTTAGACATTTAAAAGCAATTGGGCACATTCAATATGCTCTTGAAATATAACTTTATAATGCCCTATCTCTTTCTGTATTAAATGTTTCATGTTAATAAATTCTAGCCTATTTTGTATGTTTCATATTTGAGTATATAAACTCATAAAAATAATAATAACTGGCATGAATTTTTCTGGTGAACTTATAGTGTGAAAATGTAATGGAAAACAGTTGATATCAGAGGTAAAGCTCTATAATTGAGGAAATCAAGTAGAACATAACGATATCCTAAAATTCAAATTTAGTGGGATTCTGACCAAATCTAAAAAATAACATCTTGGAGACACATTTGAATAAAACTTTTCCTACTGTCAAAAAAGCAATATACTCTACATTATGGCTGAGGGTGCTCTGTGTGCAGATGAATCATCCTCTGTCAGACCCAGACTCCTGACAAAGAGCAATTTTTATCATAAACTAATTTTTATAATGCTACACCTTCAATGTCATCTGGGTCACCAACAATGTCCTCCCAAAATACAGGCTCTGCCTTTGAGAAGCTCTGCAGCCTCTTCCTTTGCCAAGTCCACAGAGAAGGATCAGTAACAAAGCAGGATGGAGCATGATGACATGACATTATCCTCAGAGGTGACCCAAGACCCAGGGCCAAACCTGAGCTCACACCCCTGGCACACATCACTTCTGCCTGTGGCAGCTGTTCCTATTGTCCTGTCAGACACGTGCAGGGTGATGGAGAGAATGCATGCTGGGAGGGGGAAGAGGGGCTCACCATCCAGGGAAGTCATTTTAAATAGGGTAGACCTCTCTTTATTTGTCCAGAAGAAATGCATGTCTCATTGTACACATGTAAGGAAAGTAGAGTATGAAACTAAGGGAGAAGGCATTTAAGTAAACAGTTTAGTGGGGTTTCAGTGAGCCTGATACAGTAGCATTAGGTTTAATCCCTTGTGCCTGCACAAACTAATCCTTTATTTTGGTGCTGAAAGATACCTAACATCTTTTCTCTGTGGTCCTTCATTACCTATATTCATCCCCTAACAACATTCCTTTGTCTAAAGCCAGGCTGACTCATAAGAAAAAACTTTTTTTTTTCAGGTCCTTCTGTAGGTCATAGCCAGCTTTGGTCTCATATGGTAACTACATTTCTGATCCAGACTTTTATTTTCTCTCCTGAGATAATTTTACTCAGTTTTTGTTGTTTTTACCTCCAGGTAAGTCGTACAGTACCATGTTCAAGGAATATACTATATTAGATATTATAGAAAATACCTCAAAAAACAATGGTTAACTTTCAGCAGATGTTTAAAAATGGTTGTTCTGTTAGATAACAAAAATTTAGTTGTTAATGATTTGATATGACTTAACTGGTCTTTTTTAAACTACTGTAGCTAAAATTTTCTTGGATTACATCCAAACTAGAGTCACACCAATAGTGAACTTTAATAACAATTCTCTAGTGTAATATCAAGTGATTTTAATGAAATATTAAAGATTCTTTTTACTATATCTTCTTATATTGAAAAAAGAGACTAATTTACATTGCTACTTCAGTGTTTGGGGTCAAAGAATAAATGTAAGAAGGAAAAGCTGCTAAAGTCAGAGAATCATTTCTAGATTACATTTTTTTAACTTGTTGCTTTGGATGCAATAAATCATTTGATCAAGAAAGTAATATTTTACCCTTTGGAATTATGTTGCAAAAAAGATGTAATTTGAAACATATCTTTGACTCAGAAAAACTGAAGGGATAGAAATAAAATACTTTCATATATAAATAAAACAGGTTTTTAATTTTTTGAATAACAGCCATTTCCTCCATACTTTAATAGAGACAGCAATACTGTCCTAATTAATATAGTTTGACAAAGTGTGCATATATATATATTTTTAAATTTATTGTAGGTAATATTTTTAAAGCACATTTACAGATACATGTTTGATAATCCTCTATAAAGCATAAATGAAGATGTTTAAAAACCACTACAATATGAGTCAGCAATAGCAGTGATAGCATATACATGTCAAAAATAAGAAAATAAATGTAATAAATGTTTTCAAAGTACTGATCTGAAAATTGAATTTGTGGGTACCACAAAATACCACTGAATTCCACAGTAGAAGAACATCAGACTTAATTAAAGATCTAAGTTTAGCCCTAACTCCATCAGGCTCACTATGTGATCTGAGCAAGTAATTTAATTTCTCTAGACCTCAGCTTCTTACTCTTGAAGAACTGACAACATTCCTGTATTTGCATTTGTCCTTCCATATTTTTAGAATTATACATTCATTTCTATTATTATAATGGCTATCTCTGAATCAACTAATATTTAACTTTTGGACATCAAAATAGCAGTCCCAACTGTTCACAGAGACCGTCCGTTCTCAATGAGCTGTTGTCCAGACCATCTTAGTTATCATAGTTTCAATAACTACCTTAAATATTTAACAGGCACCTTTTCAAGAGAATACAAATGTTTTTCTGTGAAATTCCCCAAATCTCAGTGTTGGAAACCAATTTTTAAAAAGCTTCTGGTGATCATGAAAGCTTGCCTGTGGGCCACATTTGCAAGCACATATTTGGGAATCATATCTTGATCAAGATTTTAGCTTGTAGAAAGCAATTTACTTAATTTCTCTAAGCTTTAGTTTTCATATTCGTAAAATGAAAACCATGAACTGTTATGATAATTTAATGAGAAAAAGCAGGTAGTGAATCTTACACAGTACTTAACACATAGCAGTTATTTAAGGCAGTTCTAAAGCATAATATTCTTGCTGATTATGAATATTAAACTTTATCACCAGTACCCAATCCAAAGAGATATTTATTAGGTACCTATTAATAACCCAACAACTGTTAGTAGAATGAATGATTAATGTTAGCTGAATAAATTTTAGTTTACAAAGCTGATTGTAGTACAATAGAATTACCATATTTGATATTTTCCATAAAGTTTATGATATTCAACCATGAGTAGCCATGAAACATTTCACTCATCTTGCTAATATATTCCTTAAAAAAGTTAAATAAAATTATACATTACAGAAATATACTTCAGTAGTATAATTATGAATGTCCTTTACATACAAGCCTGTGTTAAGTAGCTAATATGTAGAAAGATCCCAGGATCTAGATTCTTCAAAGGAAGGGTACAGAGAAACAAAGCTGACATTGTAGACCATTTCACTGGTGCAAAGGGGCTCATAGTTTGATAGGAGAAAAAATAATACACCTCATTCAAAAAAGCATATTTGAGGGCAAGAAGAGGGTTGGTTATGGCACAGATTGTCAGGAGACACCTCTAAGTTTCCAAGTAATCACTGGGTCTCTGAAAAGTGCCCTTTTAAATCCTTTTCCACACGCACAGTTGTTGGCAACATGCACTAACCAGATCTTAAGGCTGAAGAACAGGCTGTTAGGTGAGTCTTTTAAATACTACCTTAGCTATATCTCTAAAGGTCATGGTTCTAAATTCATTTAGCTTTGAAATTTAAGAATATTTGGAGATTCATTCATAAGCTTAGTTTGGCTCTATTTTGAACTGATTTTCACTTGTGTTATAGTAAAAAGAAGCACATTCTAGGTTTAGTTATGGGCTTAGCAAATTTTTGAAGTTTAATGTCAAGTTCTATCATTTCCTCATGTGGTTTATATCTATATTTGAGAGAACTGAGCAATATAAGAACCCAGGATTATCTAGGACTTGCCCTAGATGGTCTGATTCCCTGAGAATAAAGCCACCCTCCTACACTTGCCCAGGATGTACAGTAGCTTTGCTGAATTCTCTGGGAGGAATTTGGTCGCTATCAGCATGCCTTCTCTCACGCCCAGATGTCAAATTAATTAATTTTATTTTGTGAAGTTCCTATAATATTTTCTTAATTTATGAAAATCAGTTTGAATAGTTTCATTCCTCATTCAAAACTTTGGCCCAAAATTTATATAATTGCCCAAATTTATATTATATAGGTTGATAAATGAAAGCAAAAAATAAATATATTTTCTCTACACCATAGCTATTATCCTAGGTGTTGAACTTCTTACTGTTTGCCTTTTCTTTTTGATTATGTGAAGCTTTACATTTTACCAATTATATGTTATGTTGTATTATGTTAACTTATAAGCTGAGACATAAAGATAATAAATTATAGACATTCACCAACATTTTAACTGACTGACTACTAAAATCTGATTTAAAAATGTAGTGAGGATGTGACACATTTAATGAGATTGCATTAAGAGTATTTGCTAAGGACAAAATCCTACATGAAAAAGATTGGTAATGTCTACAGGTCAAAGGCCAAAACAGCAGTATCTTTGTGTCACCAGTGAGAAGTAATCACACTTGTTGGATAAGGAGTCCCACTTCCAGTGAAGATGCATTAATATTGTTGATTTCCATGTTTCTCTTCATAGAAAATACCTCCAAGTGGTGACCCTCTAAGGATTTGAGCTAGCTGAAGGGGTGCTTGTATCTTTAATGCAGGCCTAAGAGGAGGGAATGATCAGAGAGCTAGTAATAGATAAAGAATGCAGCTTTGTGTGTGTGAGTACACTCATGTTTTAGAGGTTTATATGAGGTATATAAATGCTCTTGTATATAAATACAGGTATATAAAAGTCCTGTATATAAATGCTATTTATATAGTATAGTAGTTAACCAACATAGCTTCTTGCAGATGTCATTTTTGTACTCTCAAGCCATTTTTTAAATCTGTCCAATTTTATTTGATTTTAAATATGTGTGTGTATGTGCATGATATGTTTGCAAAACATAGGTTCACAAACCATCTTTTGTAGACCCTCTAAGGGATACTGATTCCAAGTTGCCTTAGAACAAACTCAGATTCACAGGAGCCTAACTTATCACATATACAAAGGACACTTCTCTCAAGGGGGAAGAAACTGCAGAGAGAATGGCACTTTTGGTAATATTTATGTATATGTGCTGAAAGTACACATATAAAATGTCAAAATAACCAAAAATCTGAGTAATCTACAAACAATAGCAAGTGAGCCAAAAATTTTCTATGCTATTAAAACATTTTACAACAATCAAACATAAATGTCTAGAAAGGGTTAGGCCTCACAATAATCAGCTAACACAATTCTAAACTTGTAACCACTGCTCACAAAAAGGCTTGGATATTATTTTTCACCAAGAAAATAAACACTTGTCTTTGGACTGATTCCCATGTGGCAGAACCAGGGCAGCACACTTATTGCTATTCTGCAGCTCTTTGAAAAATCAATCCAAAAGAGAAGCTATGTAGACGACCCATCTCCTTCTTGTTTCTCTGGTACACTACACTCTAAAAATGAGCTAAAGTGAAAAAAAAAAAAAAATGAAAGAGACACACAGAGAAGAAAAGACAAATGCTACAGAAAGCAAAACCAATGCTTCCAAACATCAAATCAGTGTTGCTCTTGTCTCGGAATTCCCCTAGAGTTACTTAGGACAAGAATCTGGTCCACTGAGATCAAAGCCAAGAAGAACAAAGAAAGCCAGAGTGATAAACAGCCTACTAGGAAGAAAACTCAAACAAACACTGACAGTTTATGGAATGACTGGGATAAAAATCAGCTGTTTAAACTAATCTCTCATTTCTTCCATCAAAGTAAAGACGAAGTTTTTTGTGTCCCTGATGAGAGCTGGCACCCTCAGCTTCAGTATTTTCTTAAAGTGGAAGAACTATAATTCTTTAGCTCATTTATACTAACTGTCAAATCAGGTCCTTCTTGCTCTCCTCCCAAGGAATTATTTTGAAAGGGGAAGCAAGGTACATTTTCACTCTAGACCCCTTGAAACTATGAATGAACTAGAAATTTCTAATATAGTAGTTCCTCCTTATCTGCATTCAACAGCAGTCCAAAAATATTAAATAGGAAATTCCAGAAATAAACAATTCATAAGTTATAAGTTGTGACCAGTGCTGAGTAGTGTGGTGAACTCTCCCACCGTCCTGCTCCAGCCCACCTGGAACGTAAATCCTCCCTCTGTCCAGCGTGAGAATGCTGTGTTTTCTCCTGCCTGTCAGTCACTAGTAGCCGCCTTGGTTATCAGATCATTGTGGTGGTATTGCAGTGTTTATGTTCAAGTGACCCCTTATTTTACTTACTAATAGCGCCGAAGCATAAAAGTAGTGACACTGGAAATGTATGTCAAAGAGACACTCTAAATGCTTCCTCTACGTGAAAAGGTCGAAGTTCTGTACTTAGTAAAGAAAGAAAATAAAAATCATATGCTGAGGTTGGTAAGACCTTGGATAAGAACAAATCTATCTGTGAAATTGCCTAATTTATAAATTAAACCTAATTTATAAAATAAATTTATAAATTAAACCTAATTTATAAAATAAATTTATAAATTAAACCTAATTTATAAAATAAATTTATAAATTAAACCTAATTTATAAAATAAATTTATAAATTATAAATTATAATAGGCATGTATATATAGGAAAGCAGTGGATATAGGGTTCTGTATTTTTTGTGGTTTTAGGCATCCATGGGAGGTTTTAGAATATGTCCCTCTCATGAATAAGGGCATGGGGTGGGGAAGACTCTTGCAGTATCAACCCCATTAATTGCTCCATGATCCCAAAACCTTTCTGTGGTATGCAAAACTTGTCAGGCATAATACTAATAAAAATCTCCTTGATTTGTCCCATTTCCTAATTATCTGGACAAAGCTAAAATATGATTTAGAATAGGGTCTCAAATACTCTTACATCTTTATGTGGAAATAAAATGCCTTTTTAAAAATAACTCCTTAAAATTTCTTCATCCTTCTGAGTAATAGAAAGTGGGTTGGAAGTGACTATAAGTTAGTCTAACTGGTTATCCTTAGTCTAACTTAATAATTAACTTTCACAGATGACTATGTTTCTGACTGAATCCCTCAAGAAAATGTTCAGTCCTGTGAAGTTCTACCCTGTGCCCCCCTCCTCCCTGAGAAAACATCTTGGTGTATACGGCAAGTAACTTTGTGTTGGGTAAGAAATGAGAAGGGCTTTTCAATGTGCATGGTTCCTTCAGGATCCTTGCAAGTGTCTGGCTGCAGGGTGGCCAGACTAGCTGCTCCCTGGTCTGGTGATACCTCAGAAGCTACTGACACTGGTCAGCTCTCTCATTGTGATGTACTATCACTGTGTTCTAGGACTCTCCATACCAGATGACCTCTTTATTCTAAACCAGTATCTGATGCCCACCAGCCATATCAGCAGCCATTTTCCCTATTTGGGACAAATAGGGGTTGCCTGCTATCTATAAGCCATGGAGAGGTAGCAACACTGCCAAACTAATAAGTTTGCCCTCCCCTTCCCCCTTAATGCCATATTGGAAGTGGCCTGGTTTGAGGCTTCTACTGAAAGTCAGCAGCATTCCTGTAAAAGTACACTAGTTCCTGTGTCCTAAGAAACTCCTCCCACAGAAACTCCTCCCTCTCTTGAAACTCAATAATGATTAAGATAAAGATAGGAAGTACTTGAGAATGAGAACCCTGATTTATCAGTGGGTTTTTGTCTTTTTTTCCCTGTATGTCTCTACTTTCTCTTGTCCACAAGCTCTGGATACCATAAGGGGCAGATTTCAGTTCTGTCATGGATTCTTTTTACTCCCTGGTTGTCAACCTGATGGTGGAGAGTCCTAGCCAGAAAGAGTATCATTGCTACATTATAGAAAATACTTTATACTCTGAATTCTGCAGGCTTGATTTGATTTACTAAATACATGTTTAAAATTATATCTCTAGTCAAAAATTGGTTTTCTTGATGTGTTCTCAAATGAAAATTTAAGTAGACAATAAATTCTAAATAAAGATTTTCTTTTTCTAGGGATTATGCACTATTCCCTGAAGCCTCAAAACTTAAAGCATCATTTGGTAAGAAGTCTCAGAGAAAATGCATTGATACAATACAGCAATACATCTGAAAACATGTTTTAAAATATTATCCACATTACACTTTGGACTAAGAATTTTAGATGCACAAAAGTATACAAGGTTTGATGTCATGGCTTTACCTTCTTCTCCACACCTTCCAGGTTGAAGAAAGTCCTGACACTCATGGTAACTCAGACTTTGATCCACCATCTTGCATAATGGAGAGCAGGTCTGGGAAGTCTTTGGAGAAGCTGCGTCTCCCAGAAATGAGTAGTAAACTCTAATGAGTGATATGGACCAATCTAAAGCTCAGAAAACAGTTCGATTGCCCCAAAAAATAAAGCATAGCTATCTGTACATTTTTAATTGAATTTTTTTGAAGTAACATTGGTTAATAAAATTACACAGTTTCAGGTATACTACTCTATAAAGCATCATCAGTGTATTATACTGTGAATTCACCACCCCAAGTCAGGTCTCCTTCCATCACCATTTATCCCCTCTATACCTTCTTCTGTCTTGACTACTTTTCCCTATGATAATCACCATAACGTTGTCTGTGTCTGAGGTTTGTTGTTTTTGCGGGGGAGGGGGAGGGTTGTTCTTGACCCCTTCATCTTTTTTACCTAGCCCCTTAACCCACTCCCCTCTGATAGCTGTCAGTCTGTTCTCTGTATCTGTCAGTCTGTTTCTACTTTGTTTGTTAGTTCATCTTGTTCATTAGATTCCACATATAAGTAAAATCATATGGTATTTGTCTTTCTCTGGTTTATTTCACTTAGCATAAGGCTCTCCAGGTCCATCCACACTGTCTCAAAAGGTAAGACTTTCTTCTTCTTTATGGTTGAGTAGTATTTCATTGTGTAGATATACCACAGCCTTCTTATCCACTCATCTACTGATGGACACTTGGGCTGCTTCCAAATCTTGGGTATTGTAAGTAACACTGCAATGAACATAGGGGTGCATATACTCTTTTGAATTAGTGCTTTGGGTTTCTTCAGGTATATTACCAGAAGTCCCAGATATATTCCCAGATATATTTTTAATTGTTTGAGGTAATTTCATACTGCTTTCCACAGTGGCTGTGCCAATCTGCATTCCTACCCACAGTGCATGAGGGTTCCCTTTTCTCCATGTCCTTGCCAGCACATTTGTTGATTTATTGATGATAGCCATTCTCATGGGTGTGAGATGATATCTCATTGTGGTTTTAATTTGCATTTCTTTGATGATTAGTGACATTGAGCATGTTTTCATATGCCCATTGGCCATCTGTATATCCTCTTTAAAGATATGTCTATTCACATCCTTTGCCCATTTTTTTATTTGGATTGTTTGTTTTGTTGTTGTTGTTGTTTTTTGAGGGGTATTGAGTTTTGTAAGTTCTTCAAAAATTTTATGTATTAACCCCTTATTAGATGTGTCAGGGAATATATTCTCCCATTCAATGGGATATCTTTTCATTTTGTTGATGGTTTACTTTGCTGCGTAAAAACTTTTTAGTTTGATGTAATCCCATTTGTTTATTTTTTTTTATTTCCCTTGCATGAGGAGATATATCAGAAAAAATATTGCTGTAAGATTGGCTTCTTTCCAACTACTCTATTATTTCAAAAGTCCCATAAGTCAAGAGGGTAAAACATATAGTTAAATAGTGGCAAGTAGAAAGAAAGAACTACAGAAGATTTTCAGGGCTATAGATGCAAACCTTGGCTAGGGTAGACAAAGAGGGAAGTTCTTCCTGTAGTGTAGGTAAAGACCCTATTCCAATGAAGTGTAGCTGCTTACTGAGGAAATTGATTCACAAAAATTTGAAATTGCACAAAGATATTGTCTCTGTGTGGGAGTTGTAGGGTATCCACCTACATAAGAAAAGATGCCAAAAGAATGCCCTAGACTTATGGGCATTCAAAATATATTGTAACACCCTCTTGTACTTCTGAGAGAGAAAGCTCAGTTGCCTTTTTATTCATTTCTTTAAAATGCTTTTATATGGGAATTTAATACAAATTATGTGATTGGCTTTTCACTCTTCTAAAACAAAAGGGTACTACAAAATTACATTTGTGGTCATAAGTTATTTCATTTTTTTCTAAGTGGACTCTGGGTCTAATCAGACTCTAGTCAAGGTTGGCTGAATTTGACTCCCCCTGTATTCCTCACTGAGTCTGAGGGACACACAGGTTAGCCGTATGCTCACAGGAAATAGGAAATGATGCAACAGGAATAAATTTTGCCTAGATGGAGAGAATTAAACTCCTGTATTCCTTCAAAACTAGAGGAAACAAAAGTCTAACTAGCCTCCTCTTGTCCCCATTAATTGTGAACCTGATAAGAATAAGCAACCTCCTGGGATAGTAATGACCATGATCATTTGTAATGTAGAGAGCTTCATGAACAAACCTTTTCTAAAGCATCTAGGAACACACCAACATTAGGTATAAAAATTATTCAGGTCCTTTGCCCATTTTTTAATTGGGCTTTTTTGGGGGGTGTTGAGTTTTCTAAGTTCTTTAAAACTTCTGGGTATTAATCCCTTATTGTTGGTATCCCCTTATCAGATGTATCATTGGTAAATACATTCTCCCATTTGTAGATTCTCCTCCCCTCCCCAAAGTGAAAATGATATGAATACTTTGTGGATGGTTGAATCAATAAAACATCAATGTCCTTAGAGAAAAAGAATATAATCTTAAACTTGAGTAATTTTGCCAAGTGCAAATAATTTCCATCACTAAAAATTATTTTTAAATATATTATTTCATGCATTTATTTTAAAAATACTTACTGAATAACTACTCTGTGTCAGACATTTTTCTAGGTTCAGGGAATACAATTAACAAAACAGAAAACTCCAAAACCTCATAACACTGGTGGTATTCACCACCTCATGATTGCTCTCAGAAAGCATAGAGAAATATGTCTACCCTATTTCAATCAACTGTATAAAGCCTTGTAGCATGTATTCTGTTTACTAATCTCACTGTGGCCCCCTCTAATTTTCCTACCTTTATTTTCTCTTTTGTTACATTTTTGTTACTTATTTTAATAATTTTTCTTATTCAGAAACCACGGAAAGTCCTCTTAGAAAGAAAATTAGAAAAAAATCAAACAAATTTAAAAGTCTCTTGATCTAAGTTGTTTTGCTGAGCTTCAAATCAGCTTTTTGGATGTCTATTCTTTGATGCTCCATAAACATCTCAGGTTATAAACACCAAGTCAACCATATTTTTTCCAAAATCCTATTTACCTGCATCTTATATTCCCTAGAATGTTAAAGCTGTCACTCTCTACCAAACTAATCAGTACAGAAACCTGCATGTCATCCTCAAATCTTTTGCTTCCATTATCAAAACTACACTATCTATTGTACACCCTAAACTTCCTTTAAATATATTCCCTTTTATTGAATTATCATTAGCACTGTCTTTAAAGACTCTCAGCCTTAGGTATGTAGATTCTTGCATTATGGTGCTCTCTTCCCTTCATTCATAGAAAGATAAATTCTTTATAAATGTACATACGAATCTTATCACACCATTTCACTGCTCAGTATTTCACTGAACACAGAGTGCTCCTTCACCATTGGGCCCTGTCCTTCTCTCCAATGAAGTATATGTGTTAACGTTTTGAAGGTAATACATTATTTACAGACACAAATTTAAATAACATGTTTTGTACCATTATAATCAACATTTAGCTAAAAATATTATAAATTCATCAGAGAAGTGAGGAATTCAGGAAAACGATGATAGTATAAGTATATTTCTAACTTGTCAATACACGAGTCATGTTATCTTCCATTAAAGAAAAGTTTGTAGCTAAACTAGATCTGGTAATAGTCAAGTTTAATAAATCAACTGTAAACTAATCTTTATAATGCTAAAAATAGAATTTTAAAAATCAACATTAGGAGAAAAAAGATGAAAATAAAGAAAGCAGAGGAGTAGATATGTAAGAGTATTGCAGATGGAGAAAGTAAAAAGAAAGTACTTTTAATCAAAGAGGAAAGACTATAAACAAAATAATTTAGGATTGAAAGAATTAGACATTATCTTTTTCTTTTTTGTTTTTCTTTTACACATTGACCACAGTTTGATCTCCTCAGAACTGTTAACTGAATATACTTGACATGCACTAAATTTTGTACATCACCCCCAAAACTGCATGCATTTAAAGTTTATTATAAAAATATCATTTAATATAATTTTTGCACTAACTTTTGGCTAATATAAGTCATATATCAGAATAATATCTAATACCTATTCCTAACAGTTCTTGAGAATGAGAGACTTCTTGTGAACTTTTTATTTTTAAATTAAAATATTTTATTTGTCTTCAGATACTTATTGGGTTGGCATTTTCTTTAGGTGATAATTTTATTTATTATACCCCCAAATTCATATCTACCCCCAAAACTCAGAATGTGACCTTATTTGGAAATAGGATATTTGCAGAGGTAATTAGTTAAGATGTGGTCACACTAAGACAAAAACACCCATACAGTGATAATACCATGTGACAAAAGAGACAGATTGAAGCCATGCTGCCATAAACCAAGAGATGCTAAGGACTGTTATCTGCCACTCTATGCTATAGGGAAGAGCCCTACAGATCATTTGATTTCAGGCTTCTACCCTCCAGAACTGTGAAAGAATAATTTTTCTGTTTTTCAAGCAACCCAATTTGTGATCAGTTGTTATGGCAACTCTCAGAAACTGACACAATAATACAATTCTTCTTTACATTCAACCACTCTGAGATTGAGTTGTAGAAGAGGTTACGATGAATTTGGTTGCAAATTCAAACAACTTTCCAAAAAGAATTATTTAGAGGTATAATTTTATGTAGAGGTTGATCATCAACTCCCTCAAATTTATTTTTTTCTTTTCCCTAAAACTGAAAAAAAAAATCAGAAGGTAGTTTTTAATACATGTGCGATTGAAACAGGACAACTGGATAGAGTAACCCAATTTAAGAATATCAGATTCCCTCACCTCTATCCAATTCCCATCCCCACAACCAAGGAAAAAGCTCATAAAGGTCATAAACCAGATAGGCCTCAATCCCAGCTCAGAGTCGCCATTAACATGACCAGAGTTTCTTCACCACTCTCTCTGAAAATGGGCTAAATGTCACTCAAGTGAACTTACTTTGAAGTATTTCAAAATAAATAACTTAAAATTGACTAATTTTCTACAGGAAGAAGGGAACTTGGACAACATCTACTTTATTGCTCTCATTTTAAAAACAAGAAAACTAAGATCTAAAGAGCTTTTCTGGTTAAAGACAATTAGTGATAGAATCATAGCTTGAACCTGGATCTTCGAACTTTTCAAACTGTATTGTCTTTGCACTGCAGCTACTATGATCTGGAGTGCCTGGCATTGACGGAACAAAATTCCTTGCACCATATGACATGGTGTAAGTCAACTGTGTTTTCTTTGCTTTTGCTTTTGCTTTTAGTGAAATCTCCATTTTAGGAGTCTTCAAATGATATTTTTAATATGGTAAAATATAGTTATAGACAAATAATACATTCAGCATAACTCTTCTTTAAGAGAATTGTAGTGTTGATGGCAGATGCTAGATTGACAGGCTTGAAGACTTGTTTTCAAATTATTACCAGAATATTTAGATCATAAATACCATATGAAATCATTTCAGTTATACTTAACCAGAATAGATCATTTTTTAAAATATGTCCATGGATTGAGAGTGGCTTCTACAACAGAGACTGAAGTTAAATTGTGTCTATACCCAACAGATTTGTTACAGTAAAGCACACACAGGCAGAAGTGTGATAAAGCACACACATATACACACAACATACACAAACACTCATTAGAAATGACAGAAGCAAAACTGGCTTATAAAACAGGAATGTTCACTTAGAAATCTACTATAAATTTGAGGTTGTAATCACTGGCTACATTCTAGTAGTGCTTGATGCCAGGAAGTAAAATAATGGCTAAAAGAATGCACTTAATCGTTGTATTTACATAACTATCATTTTCCTATGTAAAGAGCTACCCTGGTGAGTGTTACAGCACTTGTCAATTAGTTCTAATTAGTGTTTCTGCCTCTAAATGCTTGACTCCACTTTCAGTCACAATTGTTTGTGTATCTACTGTACTAGATATTCTGGCATGAGGCCTGCTACATTTTAAGCATAACTA
Organism: Anoura caudifer; assembly: GCA_004027475.1. Taxonomy (NCBI): domain Eukaryota; kingdom Metazoa; phylum Chordata; class Mammalia; order Chiroptera; family Phyllostomidae; genus Anoura; species Anoura caudifer. Next base: position 49,394 of record PVKU01000445.1, on the reverse strand, counting down.
TCCAGACTGAATACCCCTACTCAGGTGAGCAACACCATGCTGTCCTCTGTATAGCTATGACAACTTCTTGGACTTGATATGGGCATCTAAGAATGACCCAATTATTGGCTGCCTTCATGAAGACAAAGTAAGCTTCTTCCTTAGCCCCCAGAAACAACTAAAACTTCATTGCAATTAGTTTTGCAAAAACTCAGCCTTTGTCCTGCTCATTCTGTTGGATAATATTTATTATTATTATACAGGATAAAAGAATTATTGGTGAAAGTGAAATATTCATTCTGATACATGAGGGGGATGTCCCCCTAAAACCCAGAACTATATTCTGGAGGTCAGCTGTTTGTACTTAGTACAGGATTCTCCTGCTAGGTGAGTGTTCTAAAAACCCATCTGTATCAGCATACCAGCTGGTGCTGTTGTGAGAGGCTGCATTTGGCTTCACTGAATATTTTATGAAGACTCATCTCTTTTGCCCATTTCATGACAGGTGATTTATGAGCACACCTGCCCACACTGCACTGAGTGTTCAGCAGTTTTCGACCAAAAACAGCATGACCACTGCACCCCACCCTCCCTATTCACCTAATCTTGCTCTGAGTGACTTTTTTTGTTTGTTTCCTCAGATGAAAAAGTCCTCAAAAGGAAATGTTTTGACAATGCAGAAGAGGTGAGAAACAAAAACCACCAGAAGCACCAAAGAGGGATCAAAATCAACAAGTTCAAAAACTGTTTTGAGCAGTGGAAAAAATGTCTCCATTGGTGTATTGCATCAAATAGAGAGTGCTTTGCAGCTGACTGAACTTTAAACATATAAGAATAAATACACATTTTTTATAAATAAATTCCTGTGTTTTGGGCCCCTCCTTGTATAATCCAGAAATCAAATTTATTTGAGGAATCAATAGGTAGAATTAAGTATGAGACCACGCAGAAGGTGTTTAGGGATTTTTTTTAGACTTTCTGCAAACCTAACTATTCCTCTTGTCTGCACAGAAGATACATGGTCACATATCACAGGTTTAAGATAACAGCTTTGTTTTTTTGATAAAGAATTATACCAAATTATGTTTTCGGTTATAAATGACTGTAATAAAATTGTTCAATTGATATTATAAATTGATTAACCCTTTTTGGAGGAAAATTTGCAATTTATATTAAATATTTTAATAACTATCATTTATCAAATGCTCATCATATACTAGGCACTCTTCTAAGCACTTACAGCCCTTCTTGTAACAACCCCATAAGGTAGGTACCAACATACTTCAATGAATCTAAGAAGGAAGTAACTGTAAGCAGCACATTTATATTACCTGCATCCAAGAGAAAGAAAAAAAAATACTGTGAATAAACTATGTGCAACATTTTCTTGTTATTGACAATTTTTATTTTTAATTATTTGAAGTGCTCTTTTACATTTAGACCTTGACTTTATTCATATTAATGTTATGTATGCATGACATTGAATATGTAAATTAAATCAACTGGTTGGGATTTTTACATTTGGGCTCAAATTCTTCTTAAATACATTTTGACTCAGAGTTAGCAATGTCTTTTTTTCTGACAAATACTATCCATAACTTCATTGAGATTGTTGGTAATACAATATTTCTTCATAGAATTCTCTACCATTATCACTACAGTTTTTTTCTTCAGGCTTTTGATGCCCATTTGACAAGTTTTGTTGCTGGTATTATTTTATATAAATGAAGGTGTCACAAGATTTTCAGACAACTACAGGACTCATAGTCCTGGCCCTCAAGTTCCTTAAATGGCTTTTGAGGGGTTATAGGTGTCCAGTCGTGGAACCAGTAAATAACCCATGTGCACGAGTCAGCAATGACATTTGTGCCGTGCTGCTAGCTCACTGACAATGCTTGTTAAAATGGCATCAATGGGGAGATGGATTCCAACCTCAGGAATATTAAGTTATGTAAATAATCAACATACTAAGAGGCAGAATCAATGAGAGACAGCTTTTTATAGTGCCCTGTGATCAGATTGCGTGAGTTCGGTGCTCGTGCGAGAGATAGGCTTGTAACCTGGTTCTTCTACTTACTAGCTATCTGTCATGACTTTGCATAGGCTATTTAAACATTTTACTCTTCAGTTTAGTTATCAATAAAATGAATATAACAATAGTAACCTAAACTTGAAAGGTTATTTTGAAAATTAAAAGTAGTAATAACAAATAACTATGTATGGTGCCAGGTAGGTACTAGACTTATGGGGTGATCACTTTGTAAGTTACATATGTTTCTAATTACCAGGTTGTACACCTGAAACTAATATAATATTATACATCAACTGCAACTGAAAAATTTTTAAAAATTAAGAAAAGCAGTAGTAAGGAATCCACTTCTGGGCATTTATTCTATGGAAATACTCATAAGTGTAAAATTACATATGAATATAGAGACAGATATAAAAATGAAAGGTTATTATTTTTCATGTTGAAAAATTAGGACTCCTACATTTTTATCAATATATTAGTTACATAAATTACAATATATACAATTAGCAGAATATTATATAGCTATTAAAATAATGAAATAAGTCTACAAGCACTAATATGAAACAATAACCAAACTATAGTAAATGAAAGAACAACTTTTAGAACAGAGTGGCCCCATATTTAAAATAAATAAGCAAATGAACAATCATACATATGCATACACATGTTCCTGTGTGTATATATACATATGTATGTGTGTGTTTAAAATTGTTTTTCAAAAATCTAAAACTTTTATAATCAGAAAAACAAAAATTACTGTGAGATTATACATTTTAAACATGCATTTAATATATGCATTAGGTATATTTTATAAAACCATATACCAATAAGATGTTAGGAAAATAAAAGGAAAGTAACAAACTGAGCAATAACATCCCTGAATGCTTTATCAAAAATAAAATTGCCTTGGTCAAATTTTTTTCCATCAGTCAATATTCACTGTAAATATGCCAGTGTGTTCCTTCAGCAAACTTTGCCATTCCTTATTTTTTCTCTATATCCATTCTCATATATTTTATATCAAAATGGGGAGTTTTCTATTCCTAACATCTTCTATCAAGTTATAGCAGATGCCCCCACCTGTCATAGTAGAAGCAGCCCTACTAAAAAATGTGACCCATTTCTGAGTTCATCCTCTGAAATTCAAAAAGCCACCTCTAAGCACTTACACAAGTGAGGTTTGGGAAACTAGCCCCCTCTTCCTGGAATTCTGCTTTTCCTGCATCCAGATCAAGTAGAAGACAGAGCCATAAAGGTATTTGATATATGGATGCTCTCTTCAGAGCCAAGCCATGGACCTTATCATTAAAAACACATTTTGAATTTGTATGTGATTTTTAAACACTTCACTTCTATGTAAGCATTTTATTGTATAGAAGAACCAAAAGTAATAGAAGCTAACAGATGAACAAACAGAAAGATGAGATGATATGTTATGCTTAGAAAATGTTTATTTTTTAATGTTAGCTCAGAGTAATTCATGAAATACTTTGTGTATTGCCTCTAAAGTGAAAAAAATAAAACAAGAAACTCACAATGACCTGCAATCAGCAGCCTTTCAGCATCTCCATTTCATTAAGGCATCTTGGCTGTCAACTAAGGATAATTTTTCTCTCATGAAGCTCTGCATATTCATCTTTAATTGATTCTTTTGTGCATTTACTAAAGGTAGATCTCTTAACACAACATCTTGACATCTTTATTGTTAGCATAAATGTACAAATTGGTACAAGCCTTTGGAGAGGAAACTTCGAAAAATACCCCTATGCAAATTTCTGAATTAACATCATAACCATACTCTTGAGAACTAAGAATATCAATATTGAAATTTTAATGCAGGATTAGAACTTTACTAAGTGCTTTACAAGGATTATCCAGTGATGTTCTGTAAACCCACTCTCCAGGAAGACACAGGAAAGCTCTAATTTACAGCAATTGCCAACTTCTATGGTATAAATATTCCCCCGAAGACTGATTTTAAACTACCAAAATGCTCATATCCACCTCTCAAAATTCCTGAATGATTAACAACAGGCCAGCTCCAGCACATGATCACATTCTGTCCTCAGAACAGAACTTTATAATAGAAATTATCACCCACTTTTATAGATATTTAAAGTGAGATAGAAATTAGTAAAATAATTTTCCCAAATTTGCACTGTTAGTTGGAGGCCAGGGGTTGTCTTTCTTAGCTTTATGCTTTTGCATATGTATTATAATTCTAATCTGTTTCAGAGAAAAATGCAAATTAGCAACCAAAGAATAAACTAAATCAGAAAGAAAACTCAAAGCCAAACTTTCCTCTGGTGTGCTATTTGCCTAGAAAAACCTGCCACGGTAATGGATTCCAATGGGGTGTATAACTTAGCAGTTAAAAAAAAATATTCTAGCCTGAAAACAGAACTGACAAAGCTTTAGTACATACTTGACATCTTTTTTAAAGATTTTTTAAAACTGTGTTTAGTGCTACAAAATAAGAGTTAATTAAGTGTCTAAAGTTGCTGTGTCTATAACATGGCAATATTTGGGTAGAAAAAAATGAACAACTTCTCCTAAAATTATATTAATCATTTAATAATGAGTAACAAGTATCATGCCTCAATATTATAAATATTTCTATAAAAGGGTAAAAAGGATAACTCGTACAGAAGATTTAACAAAATAGACCAGAGGAAAGGAGATTTAGAAAGAATTGCATGGATGACTTTTCCATATTAATTACAAGCATTATCCTATCAAGGAAGTCATGGAAATGAAGCTATTTTAGAAGAGAGCTAATGTAGTAGAAAGAAAAAATACTGAGCATGTAAATTACTTGGCACTGAAATCTGAGTGTGAATCCCAGTATTTCTACCTATAATCTGTACATCCATAAATAAAGTTGTTTAGTATTTTTCTGAGCAAAAAAGAAAAAAAAGAAAAGAACTCCTGACCAAATTCAAGTGATATGATGATAATAGCTATTTTTTTTATCAATTTCAATGTGGTAAGTGATTCTCATGCACCGATTCATATAATCCTCTTAACTCCATGAGGGAGTTTCTAGCTCCTTTTGCTGATGGGAAGCTGTTCTGCTTAGAACACAGCTATTAACTGGTAGAAGAACTCAGAGCCAGGGTTTCTCACCTCCAAACCTTATTCATCACTCCACATTTTGTACACAAATAATGAGCACTTCTAAAACTGAAGTGATGATATCATTTCCTACAAAAGGTTTCTTGAGACCTGGAACTGTGTCATGTTCCTCTCTGTATCCCCAAGTATAGTAACACACTGTGTGAATGAATACAGAAATGAATGTGTCATTGATGATAGCTGAACAAAATCAATACTCTACTGTGAATACTGTCATAAACCCAGAATCTATCTGTGTGTTTTGTTACATATTTTGAGAAAACCTTGTGAATTCCAAAGAAATGAGTTTGGGCATTGATTGATAACGTAAATTAATGACAATGTACCACCCAAATGTAAATATACCAATGTCTTTATAAGAGATTTATTAGAAATTATTTTTCTGCTGAGTTGTAATTGAAAGAACTTTGCTTTGAATACTTTAGAAAATAATTCTTTATAATACTTTTCTAAATTTTGAAAATGTAACACTTGGTCTTATTGCTGCCTCTGCCTACCTGCCTATAGATATTTACCTTGACAAGGACTCACTATGGGGCATTTGATAGAAAATATTGTTGAGTGTTAAGTCTCCAAGTTAACATTAAAGGTCAGAAATAGCATACCTTACTGGAATGTTGCTTAACTTCATTTCTTTGATTTTTTTCACTATTTCTAGAGTTGGGATTTATTATTTTGAGCTAATAAGACCAACACTGCTAAAACGATCTCTGTTTAGAAGTTAAAAATTCTATTTTGTTACATCCCACATGTGTGAAAGCTTATGGTCCAAATCACAAAAGAGATGAATATAAAAACAAAAACAAAGGCTAGCAAACAATACATGTCCTACTATAATGGATTAAAATGGTATGTTTCTTTTTTATGAGGCAAAAATATATAATTTCCCTCATTATGAATTATCCTAAGCTTAAAAATACTGGCGATAAACTGAATATACATTGCCGCTACACGTTCAGTCATTTAAATGTTTTTGCCCTCTGTGTAACTCTTCAATGCATAATATGGTATTGACAAAGAGGACAGAGATGGTGATGGAGGGGGAAGAGAGAATGTGTGTTCCATTTCTTCCATCCCTAACCGTTAATCTAGTTTTTTTTTTTTTTTTAAGCATTAATTTGAACACTGTCAGACATAACACTACCAGTTAGGAAAAATAGAGTCTTTTGAAGAGAGATTTTGAAGATTTAAAGGAAGTTGTTTTTCCCCCCTCAAGAACTAGCAAGCATAATTTACTCACTGGATGGGGGATGAGTTAGGACAGTCCACAGAAATTCTTTTATTTTTTTTAAAGCCAGCAACACATAATCCACCTTCAGCCAGCCACTTCTTCAGCATTAACTCCACTCAGCATGTACATCAGTCACATTAACAGAAAGAGATTCACAGTTTCTCAAACTTCTTATGCATGAAATTTACAGATGGGCTGTGAATCAGAGGTATAAGCTACATCTTTCTGGATAAAGCAGATCATGAGCACTCGTTATAAAACCCCTCCATGGTAGGCACACCTAGAATATTGGCCCTGACTGAACAGATCGTGAGATTCTATTACAGTCCCTCATTTCCATAATCTGGGTACCTAGACAAAGAATTTTATGTTTAGCCAGTTTCAACCCAAGAATAACATAATTACAATTTCATATTATTTTTTGTAACCCCAGTTCATTATATTAAGAAATAACTCTGGTTTCCCCTAGGACTCACTCTTCAAAGATTTGAAACAGCTTAGAAAATACAAAGACTGGAGACAGGGATGGGAGGGAGAGGAGAGGAAGTAACTGCAGCCAACATGACATCTTTGTGGAGTCATTTGACTCTCTCAGCACAGTAAATAAAAAGGGTATAATGGAGAACAATTGGGGTATTTTACCAACCTCTTAGAGCTGAGCTTACTAGGGGTAACTCCTCTGAGAAAGAACTCAATGAAAGCAGAAAACTGCAATGAGGTTTCAGTTCCTTTTAGTCTGCCAGTTAAATGACCATCCTCTGGGCCAGGCTTATCAGGGGCTCTGGAGAAGAGAAAGTTCACATCTACTCTAAGGGTCTCTGGATTTGGATATGACCAACACCCTAGGCACTAGAACTGTAACCTGATGAGAGAATTGCAAAAAGATGACTCTCATTTTAGCACCTTGTAAAGGACCATAAAATATTGTTGTAAGGAAAATATCCCGGCTTGCTGGCTGATTCCTTTCTAGGCTTTCCTTGTAAGATCCTGTTTGCCAGGCTAGAAAAGCTATAAAACTGCAAAACAAGCTTATCAGAGTGAAGCATGAAGTGACCCAGCAAAGGGCTCAGCAAAACAGAATGCTGGACCAGTCCTACAAGAAAGGAGATAGTAGAGTAGACTCTATTTGGATATCTCTGATTAGGACTGTAATATTAATGGAACCACAAGAAGAACAGCACTTCAGACATTGGTACAAGGAAGCAATGGTGCATGAATGAGAGGGATTAGCTTGCTCCTATCAATCTATGCATTGATGCATCAAGGGACACTTATTGTGTGCCTTGTATGTGTTGCACTGGAGGAAAACACTTTTTAAATTGCTACATTCAAGAAAAGCAACTACCTATAGTGTACTCTACAAAACAGTATTAAGTGAGTAAATAAATAAGAATAAAGCTAATGTTGTTTTAGACTAGGAAGTTGATCATTCACATTGAGGATCTTCACAGAAGGACTCATGAATGAAGTGCATAGAATTTGAGCTAGTCTTGATAAATGAACAGATAAAAGGAATGAGGAAATGCATTTGGTATAGCCCAGGGGTGGTAACAGCACACAGAAAACTAGAGAAGCAAAAACACATGAAGCATATTTACAGTGTGTGTGAGGATGATGAGGATGAACATAATGACACATATACATGCACATATGTTGAGCTCTATCTGTCTATTTACCTATGCCTTCTCTTTCCCTATTCTATTTCTTTTTTCTTAGCTAAAGCACCACTTATTAGTTTTGTGACCTTGGGTAAGTTACCTACCTTCCTCTATTCTCAGTTCTCTTAATTGAGACATGGAAATAATTGTCTCTAACTCACTGAATTGTTTATAAATTAAAATAAATGCTAATAAGCTTAAAACAGAGATTGGATGATTTTAAGTACTCAAAACATGTTTGCTGATACAATTATTTCTATTATCATCTCTTTAGGCCATACAGCCTTTATCCTTTTATGGTCCTTTCATCAGACTCTGAGCCCCATTAGCACAAAAACTATGTCTTATTCATTTCTGGCTCTCAAGATCTAGCACATTCCCAGGTGTATAGTTAGTGCTCATGACTATCTCTTGAATATTGGACTGGTTTCTAACTCTCTACACCTATATCCTCATTTGTGTGTTATCATGGAGTTTTCAAGTTCATATGCTCACTTTCTCAGGCTTCTCTTCCTGGACTGCTCTAAGTTCTCCTTCCTTTCCTGATGTTATTGGTATTGCTTTTCTATTGTTATATTTAGTCTAATGGTTATCATGGTCCACACTGTTGTTTTCACCCATGGAATTTCAGAGAAAGTAGAAATAATAATCTGTAATTAGTAATACATAATTCTGGCTCTGATCCCCCAATTCCATATAACGAGTTAGGCCTGCTCAAACATGAACCCCAAAAAAAAACTAAAAAGAGTACCTAGTTAATGTGCTTTGTAAGTTCTACTCCCCATAACTTATGTTTCTACATTAAAACAATTTGTTGCCTATAGGAGGTAAAGTACCATTATGCCTACTTACATTCTGGAAAAGATCTGCTCGCATCCACACACTCTGGACGGTTTAGGCTAAGTTAAAAGATGATTTTCTTCTCCAGCTATTTAGATTATCAAAAAATATATAGCCATGTAAGATTACTTTGCCTTTTCTGACTTTATAAAGTTGCCTGCTTGTTACCTTTTTTTATCTGAAGCCTGTAGGCAGATTCTAATTTGGCCCTGCAAATAAATCTGTTTGGCCCTGGGCTGAGGGAAGATGTTAATTTTCATGACTGTTTTAGAACACATCAAAATTCAGTATGCATTTTTCTTTTTGGGATTTCAAAGCAATATGCTTAAAACATGCAATTTAGAACTAGAACATATACAGCATTTAAAAATATTCAGGTTCTACCAAGAATCCATCCGGTCTATTATTGCAATGAGTAAGACACAAAGATATCTTTATCTGGTTGTGAATGAAACTATCTACTTAGAAAAAAGTTCAAAGTAAAATTTTATCTCTTTTAATTCTACAGAGGTTCTAGCTTTGACAGTAGAAATTTGGTGTAGTTGAAAAGAGAGGAACGATAAAACAGAATACACATTAAGCATTTCTCAAAAAATAATTTTAAAAGAAAATGGTTTGCAGTTATTAATATTTGTCTTTATATATCTCAAGTAACACTCTTAGCTTAGTCAACAAATGTAACAAAAAGTTATTGAGAAATATGACTTATTTAATCATGAAGGTCTGTCAATATGAACATGTTGAACATTTCTACAGCTCCATACACAGTACAGGGTGGAACAAAAGTGTGTTTACAGTTGTTAGTACATGAAACAGAGTTTATTCTTATATTATTATTTGTTACTTATTGTATTATTTTCCATAAGAACAACTGTAAACATATTTTTGCCCAACTCTGTATTTGTGCTCTTTTATGTCAAGCAACAGGGACTCCTTCCTGAGACCAGTAGCTAAGAACTTTTAAAAATGGTCTAAAAGAAATGAATTTGCAATTATTCACCTGTATGCCAGAATGCACTTATAATCAGTCTAAAAGAATTTGTTCCTAAGCCAGTCAGAGAAAGACAAATGTCATATGACCTCACTTATAACTGGAATCTAATGAACAAAATAAACTAAGGAAGAAAATAAAACCAGAGACATGGAAACACAAAACAGACTGATAACTGTAGGAGGAGAAGAGGGAGGGAGGAATGGTAGGAGGAATGGGAAGGGATTAGTCAAAGAACATGTACAAATGACTCATGGACATGGACAATGGAGAAGGGATTGACTGTGGGTGAGAGGGGTGGGCTGGGTGGAGGGGGTAAAAGCAAAAAAAGTTGGGACAACTATAATAGAATAAACAATAAAAAATAAAGTAGAAAGAAGAGTAGAAAAACCTTAACTTTTTGAAAAAACAAAACCAATTCTAATGAAATGAGATTTGGAGAGATAGGTAAGTGGATGTAACAACCAAAGCAAAGGATGAGGGTAAGGAGCCTTGGCAAGAGCAAGCACATGGGCATTTACCTGACAGTCAGCTAAAAGGAGGCACATCCAAACAAGGTCAGCCAAAGAAAACATTTTAACTTATTAAAAAAGCCAAAATCAAATCATACCATAAACCTGTGAACCCTAGGAAACACAGCAGCAAGAAGATATACCTACCATGCTACCAAAAGAATTAAGATAGCACAAGGAGGCACATGCATGAGGTTCTACCTATAGATGCAGGAGCTTCCTATTGGAGGATGTCAAATATCGACGTGCTCATTGGATCAATACTGATCCTAAATAGTCAAAACCTTTAGAAAGTTATCTTTGGAAATGCTTTCAAAGTTCATAGTGAAAAGTCATCATTACTTGAGAATGGATTCTTCACACATTACCAGGTAATTTTTTAAAATTATTTGAATGACTGCCTGGCTTATTTCGCTTAGCATAACCATATGATCTCACCCTTAACAGGAACCTCATCAAAAAAACAAACAAACAAACAAACAAGCATAATATAACCAAAGACACTGAAATTGAGAAGGGGTTGATAGTCACCAGAGGGGAAAGGGGAGGGAATTTCAGGGGGAAAGGGGAAGGGTTGGAGCAACAAGTATGAAGGTCACATGGACAAAAACTGGGGGGGGTGGAAATGGGAGGGAGGTGGGGAGGGCTGGGGCGGTGGGCTGGAATGGGACCAAAAGACAGAAAACTGTACAAGAACAGCAATTAAAATAAATTTTTTAAAAAATAAAAATAAATAAAATAAAATTATTTGATTGATTTCTCTGCAGTTAAAACAGAATTGAATTTAGTTTAGTTTGTACTAGTTTTCTAAGGTTTCCATAACAAAGCACCACACACTGGGTGGGTTAAGCAGCAGAAATGTATCTTTTCACAGTTCTGGAGGCTGGAAGTCCAAGATCAAGGTGTCCTGATTTTTTCTGAGACCTCTCTTCTTGGCTTACAGAAGTCAGACTGCTTGCAGTGTCTTCCATAACCTTTGCTCTGTGAATATGCCTTCCTGCTGTCTCTTCTGCTTTGTCCTAAGTTCCCCTTCATATCAGAATACCAGTCAGACCTCCAGCCAAGATTGGAGGCATAGGTGGACACACTGTGCCTCCTCGTACAAACAAAATTAAGGATAACAAAGATGTAGAAACAAGAAAACACCCAGAACTGATAGAAAATTGAACTGTACGGAAGTCTGACAACCATTCATCCAGACCGGTAAGAAGGGCGGAGTCACAGCAGGAAAAACTGGAGGTTGTTGGACCCCGGCGCACAGCGGGCTGTCAGTGGCTAGCAGACCCCAGGTACTGGGTAGCAATGGGCAGACCCAGTGAGGCCACTCAAGGCAGCTAGCTGACCAGATGGTCCCATATCCGCACACAAATAATCCAGGTGAAGACAGTGAGCGAGACAGACCTCGCAACCCAGTGCCCTGCACCAGGAAATAGAACCTAAAAACATCCATTGAAAACACTTGTGGGGGTTGAGGTGCCGGGAGAGACTCCCAGCCTCACAGGAGAGTTCATTGGAGAGACCCACAGAGTCCTAGAACATATGCAAACCCACCCACACAGAAATCAGCACCAGAATGGCCCGATTTGCTTGTGGGAATCAGTGGAAGGTATTGAAATACAACAGAGAGCATAGCAAGCACCACTGTTCCCTCTCGGACCCCACCCCCACATACAGCATTACTATCCAGCAACTGGGCTGCCCCATCCTGGGAAACACCTAAGGCTCCACCCCTCACTATGTAACAGCCACGACCAGACCCCCCCCCAAAAAAAAAAAAAAAACATGGCTCAAACAGGAGAACCAATCAAAGCCCCAGAGCCAATTCATCTAAGCAACCAAGAGATAGCCAACCTATCAGATGCACAGTTCAAAGCACTGCTGATCAAGATGCTCACAGAATTGGTTGATTTTGGCTGCAAATTAGATGAACAAATGAAGGTTACAATAAGTGAAATGAAGGAAAACGCACAGGGAGCCAGTAGTGATGGAAAGAAAACTGGAACTCAAATCAATGGAGTGGACCAGAAGGAAGAAAGAAAGAAACAAACAAACAGAAAAGAAGGAAGAAACAAGAATTCAAAAAAGTGAGGAGAGGCTTAGGAACCTCCAGGACATCTTTAAACATCCCTATATCCGAATTATAGGGGTACCAGAAGGGGAAGAGGAAGAGCAACCAGTGGAAAACTTATTTGAACAAATAATAAAGGAGAACTTCCCCAATCTGGCAAAGGAAAAAGACTACCAGGAAGTACAGGAAGCTCAGAGAGTCCCAAAGAAGTTGGACCCAAGGAAGAACACACCAAGGCACATCATAATTACACTAGCCAAGATTAAAATGAAGAATAAAATTCTAGAAGCAGCAAGGGATAAGGGCAGTCACCTACAAAGGAGTTCCAATCAGACTGTCAGCTGATTTCTCAAAAGAGACCTTACAAGCAAAAAGGGGCTGGAAAGAAGTATTCCAAGTCATGAAAGGCAAGGACCTACATCCAAGATTGCTCTATCCAGCGAAGCTTTCATTTAGAATGGAAGGGCAGATAAAGTGCTTCTCAGATAAGGTCAAGTTAAAGGAGTTCATCATCACCAAGCCCTTATTATATGAAATGTTAAAGGGACTTATCTAAGAAAAAGAAGATAAAAATATGAACAGTAAAAAGACAGCAAACTCACAGTTATTAACAAACACACCTAAAACAAAAGCAAACTAATCAAACAGCTAGAACAGGAACAAAAACACAGAAATGGAGATCACATGAAGAGTTAGCAACAGGAGAGTGGGAGGAGGAGGAAAGGGGGGAAAAGGTACAGAGAATAAGTAGCATAGATGGTAGGTAGAAAATAGACAGGGGGAGGGCAAGAATAGTGTGGGAAATGTAGAATCTAAAGAACTTATGACACATGGACATGAACTAAAGTGGGGGATGTGGGTGGGAGGGGGTGTGCAGGGTGTAGGGGAATGATGGAGGAGAAATGGGACAACCGTAATAGCATAATCAATAAAATATATTTAAAAAAAGAATACCAGTCAGACTGTCTTAGTGTCCACCCCAACAACCTCATTTTAACTTAATTACCTCTTTAAAGGCTCTATATCTAATCACAGTCACATTCTGAGGTACTGGGAGTTAGGGCTGCAACATCTGAATTTTGAGAGGACTCAGTTCATCCCATAGTAAGTGTTCACCAAATCATGAGATGTCTTCTGATTTATCTGAAGGCTGACTAAATGTATCCAACAAGTCATCAGTGATGCACAGGCTTAGAATTATAGAAATAAATAAATAAATAAATGTCATTTTTATTAAACAAATTAATCCCCCAGTCTTGTTGCCACATTCTGGACACTGTTGCTTTGCTATGTCTTAATTAAAAGACAAGCTTATTGGATATATCCTTGGAATAGCCCAAATTCTTCTCATATATAATAAAAAAGAAAGTAATTACTGCCATTGAAAAACTATGGTGTTCTGTCTAAGGCCATACCACCCTGAAAACATCCAATCTTGTCAGAAAAACTATGGTGTTCTGGACACTGTGAATAGATCCTTCAAATACATTATTTCACTTATTGTCACACAGCTCTGTGAGGCAGAGATTATGATTCCTGTCTTACTAATGAAAAACCCAAGGGTAAGAATTTTAAGTACTCTGCCCCAAATCACATGCTAGTAAGTGATAGAGCCTAGATCCCAACACAAATCTGCTTGTCACAAACAAAAGCCCATATTTTTACCAATATTCTAAACTATTTCCTGAGGCCCCAGTATAGTCATTCAAAGCTAGTAATGCTCAATTCTGTCAGAAGACATATTTCTATAACTGAGTAAGAATAATAAGGGTAAGAATCATGTTGCTAGTATAAATTCTACTTATATTTATTGATTATCTAGACTTTATTAAGTATGTACTAGACACTAAGATTAGGATAACGAACAGGACATAAGTCTTCAAGAAACACATAATCTGGTGAGCAAGACAGACATTTACACAATCAACTGCAATGGAATAGAGTAATTCCTAGAGAATTTTATTCAGTCAGCATATTACCTAAGGCAGGATCTATTAAAAGTATAAAAGTCTTCTAGATTATAAAATACACTAAATACTATAATAATTCCTACCATAATATATGTGAATATCATTTTACAATAAAAAATAACTGGGCAAATAGCAAAAAATCCTGTTTGCATGTTCTTAAGGCACAGTTCTACCACATTCTATTTCAGTAAATTACAACAAAGCTCAGGTGCACTGTTTCATTTAACTTTTACTATAACGTTTTTACAAACCAGTTTCTGATCAATGATGCTGTGGCTGTGGAACTGAGTACATGGTAATACTTATCCTTCTATACTTTGAATTCCAGCCCTCTGTTTACCAAGCATAAAGGCAAATGCCAGTTAAACTACTCTTAGTTCCATCTTTCTGATGTTCAAGTGCAGGAACAATTATCTCTATCAATATTTAATGGCCTAATCCTGAGCAGAAAGTGCCACAGTGTAGGCAATAGTCCTGTTAACATGCTGTTAATTTGCAAGCAAAGAGGCAGAAATGGACTATACAGTTACTGAAAATGCACAGCAGTGCATTTCCCTAAGGTAAAATTCTCTCCACATTCTCCAGTCTACCTTCATTGATAATAAGGGAATTAGAAACATTTCAGAGTTGTGTTCAGTGGGTTAAGCTTGTTCACTCTTTAAAATTCATGGAAAGCATAAGGCTTTCCATTTCCCAGTTTTTTGAAAAACAAGCTTTTGCATCTCCTCAATTCAAGACACTCATTTCATGTCCCCAACTATCTGCAATTTTATTTTGTTTGGCTTGGTGTTTTTCTGATTTAATGTTTTAAACAGCCATTATTATATAACAAGAGTCATTGCCTAGATACTTGAAATCTAGATCATTGGACTTGAATTAGAAATCTTTCTATAATATATGAGATATGAATGACAACATAACAAAAGTCACAAATAATTTTAATGCAAATAATTTTTACAACTACACCATGAATAGAGAGAACATCAGTAGCCTAAATAACTTCACTCGGAAGATCACAATGTTGAGTGTTTATTGACTGTTTAGGATGAGTTCTCTTTCTTTCCTTATACTTTTAAAAAGATTGAAGACTGGGGTGGAGGGATTTAGGAGGAAATCTTCCACTAAAACCCTCCTTTGAGAGAAAACATAGAGGAAAGGTGGTCAGGGAAATCATGTAAAGATTTAAAGAGCAAGAGTAACAGGAGTAACAAAAGATCTTTCTTTATGTGTTTATTAAGAGACTAAATACATTCCTGGCTGCTGTACTTGAGAATGAATTTTGTATGATCTTTCATGACTTCAAGTTTGACCTTAAAAATTATCTAACCTCCTATAAATCTAATACAATTGATTTTTAAACCCAATTTAGTTATGATTTTTCACTGAATAGAAAATTTCAGCAAGTTTCTCTCTTGAAGGTGATGTATTACTTAAAATGCTTCCAGAATACTTCTATTATTTTTCTTCCTTTTTTATACTTCATGAGCATCCAGATTTTCAAGGACTAAATAGATGTCAAACAGCTTGTCAATATTAAAGAATAAAGCTCAAATTCATTTCCCCTAAGTATAAAGGAATAAATACCAAATTCTTCACAATTGTCTAACTGGATCAAAAGCAAAAAAGTTTGATCAGTTTGGTAGTCTGGTTGACTTGGGTAAACATAGTAATAGATACTCACTTTTTATAGATTTGAGGGGAAAGGACTTCATGTTTTTATATAATTCTCTTGTTCTTGCAAGGATGAGTGCAGAATGTCCTTACAAGAATATTTCTTGTTCCTTGGCCAAATACAGTTCTTAAGTACTATGTTTATATATTGATCTGCCATGTTTATGTAGCAGAACTCAAGGGCAGAAATCTCATCTGTCAAAAGCATCATCACACCCGTAAGCCTATCTATTATATAAATCATTTGGAGTAGATTAGAATCTTTCTCCATAAATATTCATCGACATAAAAACAGGGTCAGGCCTAACGTAAAGTGCAGGAGCAGATGACTGTTTTTAAAACCCTGCCACAACACTCCATCAGGAATCTAGTGACCACTGACTGCCTGGTATCTTTCCTTCCACGTCTCACCTGGACAATGTTTCTGTCCATGACCTTCTCTTCATTCACTGAGCCCTACCACATGCAGTCAGGCTGTGCTCCAGATCGGTTATATCAATGAACCAAACAGAGGTTCCTGGCCCCAGGAAGCTTACATTCTAAGAATGTAATAAATGAGTAAAGTATATAGTTATCAGCAGATAATACAGCTATAGAAGAAAGAAAGACATGATAAAGAGGATGAGGATAGCAGGGGTGGGGGGTATAGGGAGAGGATTGTACTTTCCAATAGAGAAACCAAGATAGATTACACAAAGAAGGTGGCTTTTGATTAGTCAGCCATGTAGAAGTCCAGAGGGGAGGTCCAAGCAGGAAAAGGACAATTCCCCAAAAGGTCAGGGTATGCTTGATGTGTTTGAGGGACTACACAGAGGCCACTGTGACTGAAATGGAGTGAACAAGGAGAGGAATAGGAAAAGGGGTGAGTAAAAAAAAAAAACAAGCTGAGGGAGGAATAGGGATCCTAGGAGGCACTAGGAAGCTTCGGCTTTTGATCTGTCTTAAATCTCATTTCACAAAGTTCTTTGCTTTTTTTTAAGACCTAGAACTAATAAGATTGATGATATATTAATTTATTCATTCATTTAATCCTTTATCCATTTATTCATCGAATAGCATTTATAGAGGTCACAATACTACTAAGCATGATAGGCCCATTTTACATGATAGGAAGACTGTAACAGTTAACAGTAAACAGAGACATAATCCCTGTCCTTGGGCAGTTTACAGTCTAGTGAGGAAGACAGACAGGAATGTGACAGTTCTATGAAGCCAATGAAGCAGCAGTGCATGGTGCTACGGGAATCTGGAATAAGTGAATTGGACTTAGCCATGAAGGTGCTGAGAAAGCAGCAACTAAGTGGCAAGTGAAAGGTAAAAGGCACAAACTAGGCAGTCTAGAAGTGCTTAGGGGAACCTCAAGGGACAGGCAGAAGAAGGGTGACTGAGGGAGACTGAAAGAAGGCGGAGGGGTTGGAGCCCAGAGAGCTGACAGAGTATGAGGGATAAGCGTGGAGAGGAGGATACAAGGGTGGGGATTGGATGTGCTGTGGCTCAAAAACCATTGTAAGCAGTTTGTCTCCCTAAGCCCAATGGGAAGCCAGTAAAGATAGTAAGTAAGGTAGTGACCTGGTCAAATTTAAGTTTTAATGATCACTAATCCATATTCTATATGTATTAATGAGTTTAGACAATTCCTCCAGATACTTCATTTGCATTTTAAAGGAGCCCTGTAGAGGTAATGCTGAACCCAGGCAAATCCTGGTGGGAATTTTAAATAATGTAGCAAATTGATGATAAAAAATAACTTGGGTAGGAAAATTATTGAGCAGCCCATAAATTAAGTCAGGGAATGAAGTCATATTCTATATATTAAGCCTGTAAAACATGGCTTTCATTATACTATTAAGATGTCAGTGAAGAACAAAATATTGGTTTAGTGTGAATACTAAATCCCTTTTAGTTTTGATAAGCATTTTGAGTACTGACAAAATGACTTTCCCAAGGTCACAGAGAAATTTCATACAAGTTCATTCAGCATAAATTGCTTTAAGAAAAGTAAAATTCCTTCCACAGTGGCTGCACCAATCTGTATTACCACTAACAGTGCACAAGGGTTCTCTTTTGTCCACATCCTCACCAGCACTTGTTGTTTGTGGATTTATTGATGGTAGCCATTCTGACAGATGTGAGGTGGTACCTCACTGTGGTTTTAATTTGCATCTCTCTCATGATTAATGATGTTGAGCCTTCATGTGTCTGTTGACCATCAGTATGTCTTCTTAGAAGCAGTGTCAATTTGGGTCTTTTACCCATTTTGTTTTTGTTTGGATGTTGAGTTTTAAAATTTCTTTATAAATTTTGGATCTTAACCCCTTATCAGATGTATCGGGGAATTGTCTTTTCATTTTGTTGATAGTTTCCTTTGCTGTATAAAAGTTTTTTAGTTTGATGTAGTCCCATCTGTTTACCATATTTTACTGAGTATAATGTGCACCCATGTTTTTGGCCCAAACTTTCAGAAAAAAATCTTTTATTTTAATTTTTAATTCAATTATTTATTTATTTATATTGAGATATGTGGTTTTTGTATTATAAAGGAATTTTAGCATTTATTATTGAACACATTATGGTACAAGAAGTTTTATGTAACAAATAATTACAAAACACAAGAACAGATATAAGATACAAGAAATTTTATGTGCCAGTAATAAATTTACGATATTTATGTATCATAGGAAACCAACAACTCTTCATCACTGTCAATATCAGAAGTATCATCTTCTTCAATTTCTATATTGCTGTTGTCTTCTTAAGAGTCACTTTTCCCATCCTGGTAAGTTTCATTGTCCTCAGTTCCATCCAAGCATTGCTGATGCTGCCTTTTTTAAATGATTTCACAGCCACTTCCTTTTTAACACCATTCCATGATCTTAGGATCCAACCAAAACATAGGCAATGAATGCTTCCTTGATTGTGCCTGTAGGTGTTAAATCATTACCAGCTGACTGCATCCACGAAGTCAACTCTTTCTTCATTAGGGCCTTAAAGGGCTTGTTTATGGACAAACCAAGAGGTTGCAGTTGGCTGGTTAGCCCACCGGGTATCACAGCAAGTTGGGTTTTCAAGTCCACTGCATTTGCTTTTGCACTTTACGTAACATGAACTATGAAGTGATCAAAAACAAGCAAAGCTAGTTTTTTAAGTAATCCTCCAGGCCTTCCTGACCAGACATTGTTAAACCAGATTTTCATGCCTTCTTCATTCATTTCATACTTTTTCATACACATGGGCAATAACTCCACTTGGAATCTTTTCTTTAGGAAATGTTTTTCTTTTAAAGATAATCATACATGGTAGCTTTGTCCCATCTGCACAACAGGCTAGAACAACAATGAAATGTGTTTTCTCATGACCAGTAGTTTTAACAGTCATGGTCTTTGCTCCTTTGACGTCCACAGTTCTGTTGGATGGTACATCAAATGTGAGTGGGACTGCGTCCACATGGCGATTTGGGACAGCTCAGAGTTGTACTAAGTCTTTCAAAGATTGATAACACAAGAATGAAATTTCAAAACTTGATTCTCATAGGCTGCTGGAAGTTTTGGAGCAAGTTTTGTTCATGTCTCCATGATCAAAAGTTCTCTCTTCATATCATAAAGTTAAAGCACATTTATGTGTCCCTGAGAAATCATCAATGCTTTTTTCTCATGCCATCCTTTTACCTTCCTCTTATATCATTTTGGTCAAAACAGAGATCCCAGTGAAACGCTGCTCTAGAATCCAGGTCTTCACCTCCTGCTCCACCTCTGACAACTTTGGAGGCTTCCTTCCCATTGCCTTCCTCTGTCTGGGCATCTGAAGAAGCTTTTCTTCCTGTTGTCTCCACAGCGTGATGACACTGTGGGAGGAGGTCCAAAGGATCTCTCAGCAGCTCTGTTGCCCCACTTTTTAGGATATTTAATAACTTTTAGCTTAAAGCTTGCAGTGTACAAAAACTGTTTCAACATTTTCCAAGGGATTTTCCAATAATTTCTCCCACCTAAAGTGTACAAAGAGAAAGGTCATGATGTTCACCCTGTGGTAATAACGTCATCAGCATCATCTATCTTACTCTGTGGATAACAACACCTCACTCTTCATTTTGTTGAATCTTTGGCCAAAATGGCTTTTGTTTCAAGTTAATTTTAAGTTCCACAAAATTGATTATCATATTCCAGGGTATTATTTTGTATATGGATATTGTTATTGCTTTCTAGAGTTACACTTTTAATGCAAAAGCATAAATAAAAGAATTAAAAACATTTATAGAGGTATAGAGGTATACCTGCATATAATGTACATCCTTATTTTTCCCTCAAAAATTTGTGCATTATACACAGCAAAATATGGTATTTTGTTTGTTTCCCTTACCCAAAGAGATATATCAGAAAAAATATTGCTTATGAGCAATGTCTGAGATTTTACTGCCTGTTTTCTTCTAGGATTTTTATGGTTTCAAGTCTAACATTTAAGTCCCCATTTTGAGTTTATCCTTGTGTATGGTATAAGAAGTTAGTCTAGTTTCACTTTTTGCATGTATCTTCCCAATTTTCCCAACATCATTTATTGAATAGACTATCTTTACTCCATCGTATGTTCTTATCTCCTTTGTCAAATATTAACTGATGATAAAGATGTGGGTTTATTTCTGGGTTCTCTATTATGTTCCATTGACCTGTATTTCTATTTCTATGCCTATACCTTGCTGTTTTGATTTCTATGACCTCGTAGTATAGTTAGGTATTAGGTAGTGTGATTCCTGCAACTTTGTTCATCCTTCTCAAGATTGCTGTGGCTATTTAAAGTGGACCTAAAGAGTATTGTGTTAAGTGAAAAAAGCCAGTCAGAGAAAAACAAATATTATATGATTTCACTTATATGTGAAATCTAATGAAGGAAATAAACTAATAAACACAAAAAACAGACTCACCAATACACAGAATGGACTGACAAATATCAGAGGTGAGGAGGGTTGAGGAAGCTGGGTGGAAAATGGTGAAGGGATTAACAACAACAAAAAAAAACTCAGACACAGAAAACAGCATGGCGATTATGAGAGGGAAGTGGGGTAGTGGTGGTAGAAGAAGGTAAAGGGGGAATAAATGGTGATGGAAGGAGACTTGACTTGGGGTGGTGAACACACAATACAATACACAGATGATGTATTATAGGATTGTATACCTGAAACCTATAAATGTTATTGACCAATGTCACCCCAATAAATTCAACTTTTTAAAAAAGTTAAATTTAGATTTTATAAAAATAAAAAAGCAAAATGGGCAAATTAATTTAAGTCTCAAACTAGAAGGTGTGGACAATTTAATGACTCCTAAGTCTTTTGTTTACATGTCCAAAATATTATGAAACCCTTATATCCATGCAGCCTTAAAAATCCTGCTGGGCATAGTTCATAAATCCCAGTCAACAGTCTCATCTGCAGCATCTTTCTCAGTTGTGTATTGAGTCTCTTCAAATCTTGAGTCTCCTAAATCAGTTAACAAATATTTATTGAGCATCAACCATATACCACACAGTCTGGTAAGATGCAAAGGTTTAAAAAATTACATGCCTACTCTCCAAAACTCAGCATAGTAACAGTGAATGGCAAGTAAATGAATGGTTAAAAACAATCTCACAGCATCTCTTTAGAGCTGGATAGGATGCTGTGGAGCAAAATAAATCCCATACCCAAGTCTACCATAAAGGAAGGAAACCACAGAAATTACATCAGTGGTCAGTTTTAATGAACTTTGAAAATGGTACTAATCAGACAGGGGAGAAGGGGTATTTCAGGCAAACAGAACTGCACATATAAACAGCTACTTCAAACAGTGTAGACAGCTACAACATGGGGTGGGTATAGGGAAGTAAAGCATGATGAGACTGCAAAAGTAACAAGGACACGGAGTCTAGAAGAAATTTTATGCCAGTCTAAGGATTCAGGATTTTCTCCTTAGGGCAATAGGGAAACCAAGGTTTATTAACAGACGTAAGATAAAATAAAGGGAAACTGGTAAGATTTCACTGTTCTGCTACAATTTATGATTATCAATAGTATTATATATTCATAGTTATTATATGCTCTACATATTCCTGGGACTATGTTTATTGAATTTGACAACTAGTTGGCATTCACTCTGAATTGTCATTGTCCTGAAATACTAAAACACCTATCACTTTATTTATAATGATTCATACTACATTGAATATTCTCTATGCAATTAACCTCATATTAGACCTCGAGATTATTTCTTATTAAATGGTACTCACATAATCTGAGAGAGTTAAGTGTTCAATTCCCTTCAAGGAAAGAATTTGCTGACCATAAAAAAAAAAAGATGTCAATAAAACAAGATAGCATGGTGTGTCTGTGTTAGAATATGCTGGCAAACAGTGTATAGGTTAAAAAAAAAGGAATGCCATGATTAGCAATAGTAACCTTAACAAAATTATATTGAGTAGACAGACCTCCCAATTCATTACAATCAGAATGATCTATGAATCAAAACCAGAAACAAAAAACAAAAAACTGCTGCCTAGAAAAGAGTTGACAAAGTTAGAGAGAGCCATCTTGAGAAATAAGAATCCTCAAATAATTCAAGTACAGTAGGTGAAATAGCAGTGATATATGCTGAAACATTCAAAGGATAGTAATTTAAATATTTTAAGATTTTTAATAGATGAACATTTATTGAATATTTCTTGAACACATAATACTCATAGATTGTTTCAATTATTTCAATTATTGTCATATGTGATCCTTCAGTATATCTGTGTGGTGTGTATGTATGTATCAGTTTTGCTATTTTATTCTAATAGTATACCCTTTCTGATATTCCCATTATCTCTTTGATAATTACAAGATATTTGGGATGGCCTATATAATTTTTTTCAAATTATTTTTAGTCTAAATCAAAACAGCTTCTGCCAAGGTGAGTAAATTAAGGAATTTTCCCATACAGGACAACAAATATATACATATTTATGCCTTCCAATGGAGTTCAAGACTTAGTTAATGTTAAACATTAGCCAGAGAGCTTTTTTCTTCTATAAATGTAACCATAAACACAAGAGAAAGCACTTAAAGTTAGATTATATTTTATTGTATTTTTCCAGGGTTAAATTTGTAGCTTAATCTTTTCTGAAGTGAAATGAATGAATATGGAATTTAAATTTTAAGTTGAACATGTATCAGTTATTTAGACCATTATTATTTTATTTTAAACTTATGATATTAAAATACTGTTAAAAATTAGTATTTTATATCTATAAACACATAGGGTGATTATAGTGAGTGATTCAGTTGCCACAAAATTAATTTTATGCCTGTATGCCTCAATGCCCACACCTTGCCTCTTCCAACATTACACTGCATTGTGTATGCTTATAGTTATTAAAAGTAGTCTTTAGAAACCAAAATTATTTCACAAGTGAACACATATACATATATAAGTATACATATATACACATACATACATAATTTATATATATATATGAATATATGATCTTTGAAGAATATGTTAAAATCTAGCACTCTGGATTGAGCAAAGTAAAAATTTTTTCTTAGATTAAATAGGGTTGACATACCTCAAATTAATTTTACTGGGCTGTGTTTTAATATCATTGATATCCTATTTTGAGGGACCCAAAGAGAAACACTTCACTGAAATTCATCATTGTTCATATAGGAACTTATCCTATAACTTAAACATTGTCCATTTTGTGAAGGCACACCTAACATAAATAGTAGTTGAACTTCCTCAAAGTTCCCAATGGTAACTAAGTGAGTTTCCTTTTTCCCATTAGAAAACCTGGAGCCATATTTGGAACCTAAATACTTTATTGTTTTTGTGACTATTTGTTCTACAGTGCTATCTATTTTAGTACACCCACAGATTTATGTGACCATTATCACCATTAGGATACAAAACAATTCTATCATCCCCAAAATAATTATACCCTTCCTTTAACTCAACACTGACAACTTCTGCTGTTCTCCACCACTACATTTTTCTTTTCTAGAACATCATATAAATGGATTCAAACAGTATATAACCTTTGAGACTGGTTTCTTTCACCCAGCATAATATCATTGGTGAAATTCCTCTAAGTTATTGTGTGTATCATAGTATGTTCCTTTTTATTGCTCAGTAGTATTCCACGGTATGAGAGTTCCACCATTTGTACAATCACTATTGGGAGGCTTTATGTTGCTTCAGTTTGGAATGATATCATACAGAACTGCTGTCAACATTCATCTGCAGGCATTTGCATCAATATGAAGTTTAATTTCTATAGATAAACATCAGGAATGATATTGCTGATTCATATGGGAAGTATATCATTGACTTTGTAAGAAACAGCCAAACTGTTTTCCATTTTGCATTCCCACCAGCAATGTATGAAAGTTCTATTTGCTACACAGTCTACTGGCACTTAATATTATCAGTATTTTTACTTAAGCCATTCTAGTAGATATGTGGTATCATCTCACTGAGATTTTAATCTGAATTTCTATAGAGGCTAAAAATGATGTATATCTTTTCATGCATGTATCTTCTTTGATCATTTTAGTTGTATATTATGTCTCTTCCTTTTTGTGACCTCTTTTAAATTTATGATCTCATGCTGATTTTTCTCTGTTATTGAGAAAGCTTTAAAATTTCTGGAATAAATGTGAATATAAATGGGTATAAATGCATTAATTAAATTCAGTGCAAAATAGTCATAAAAACTCCAATTTTTACTTTTTCTTATTTTAGTTTTTTCCTGGATGTGTTTTGTGGTCCATGAAAAGGCTTTTTCTTTTCCTATTTCTAAGTCTAATATTCTCTTAGCTCTGGAATAAAATCTAGAGGAAAAAAAAAACAGTAAATCACTGAAAGGAGAAAAAATAATACTTTTGATGAAGAACCCCATGGAATTGTTCTTTTGAAATGGTATTAAATGACCTTTGTGCACATTAGGTTTTTCCAATTGCATTCTGCAATTCCTGTTGTCTGCCAGCTCTGGAAAAAGTTAGAGCCAAATAACTGTGAGTTTTTTGATCCAGTTGTCACCAAAAAGTTTGACAAAATTCCTCAAGCATTAGAACCATAAAATCCTTTACAGTGGGATCATATCATAAAAATCTAGTTTAGCTGAATTAGTTCTGCATTAAAGCCATGGTTTAGACCATGCTCATTAAAAACACAAATCTTGTTGCAAACCTGGAATTATTTCAAATGAAGTGAATAGTGCTCTGGGTAGCTTCCATAAAACTTTTGGTAAAAATATAATAATTTCAATTAACTTTTTATTTGCAATTGTTATGTAAAATACAGAGCTAAAATCAAAAGTCAAAGAAAATTATATTACAAAAATAAAAATGGCCCTGTCACCTTTCCATGAAGAAGTTAAGGCACATGCTCAGCCAGTTCAACAGAAGATCATTGTACTTTGTGCACTTTGAATGAAATGTTTAACTGCTAAGCCTTGACTTTAGAATCTAAGCTTCTAAAGTCAAGAAGATTTAGTAAAAGCTTTGGAGAGGGCTGTGTGTATTTTTTTTTTAAGCTTTTCTCAAGGATCAGGACTATCTGGTCCCAGAGGAGTGAGGAACTTCCTGATCCTGTTAGTCTTTTCTCCAATTTGGTTAAAGAAAGTTTACCTTGAGGCAAGCCTGTAGTTTAGCAGAATTTCAAAAGCAAGAAGAAAACCTCATCTCTCCTCTACTTGTTTTCTGAGTCCTAAATGTCTTTAGAAGAGAAGGAAAGGAAAAAAAAGAAGGGAAGGAAAGAGAAGGAGGAAAGGGAGGAGAGTAAGGAAGAGAGGGAGAAAGGAAAGAGAGAGAGGAGAAAAAGGAAGGAAGGAAGGAAGGAAGGAAGGAAGGAAGGAAGGAAGGAAGGAAGGAAGGAAGGAAGGAAGGAAGGAAGGAAAAGGAGGAATGAAAGCAGGAGGGAGGGAGGGAGGAAGGGAAGAGAAAAAGATTTCTGGAACACAATAGAAGTTCAATAAATATTTTGGAGTAAATGAATAAATACAAATTGCTTAAAAGAAGGTATGATGGTGTGAACAGATTTAATTAATGTGTAAATGACACCACCTTCTTTCTTGCTAGATAAGGTGTGAGTGGTGGCAGAGAAGTAAGTAGATGGGGAAAAACCTGCTGCTCCTGAATGTCAGGGAAGGGCACTGAAAAAGGACACCAGCAATGTCAAGTAGTTTTCTACAGAGGACATTAAAGATGCAAGTAGTTTGCATGGTGTTGCCTAGAGCTGACTCAGTTTAATTTTATCTATATGTCAATTAATTGTTTGAGATGGTATAGCATGTTCATGTTCATAAGCACAAGTTCCAAAAGCAGATTTTCTGGGTTGAAATTGTCACCAATTACTGATTGTCTGCCCTTACCATCTCTGTGTGCTAGTTTCCTCATATGTTCAATGAAGATAATAGTGTTACCTATCTAATAATGTTGTTACAAAGATTAAAAGTTAGTATAAGTAAAAACAGTACAGCAAACATACTGAAACTTTAATGTGTTGGTTCTTATTGTTCAGTAAAACTAAATGATAAAAAGTATATTAACCTATTGTCCAGGTGACATAAAGAAAGAGTGAGGTATCTTCTTTGTGATTATGGACCCTCAAAATTTTGAACTAAATATACTAATAGAAATATTTCCATTGTAATTAGTTAATTGGTTTTCCAGGAAAATTAGCCTCATGTCAGTTTAAGCACTTTTTCCTTTGCTAGACAAAAGCTCCCTGAGATAATTTAAATATAAGATCCTAGAACTTCAGATATGAGAAATGTACAAGGGGAAAATTATTCTTACGGTAGCAAGAGAGACAATCCTCACAAACCCTGTTGCTGACCAGTGACTGTTGAATAAATCCAATTGCCAAGCAGAGGAGTAAGCAACTTGCTGTGTCTGAAGTCTGGAACACAACTGCCAACTATTTATGACTAGCAGCACAAGAAGACAACCATTCTCTCTCAGTAAAATTATATTGATTGCATTCTGGGAAAAAAATTACATGTTGTTTGAGTTGTAATTTGGCCATTAATGTTTTTAAAATTATAGAAATTATTGTTGATGATAAAAAGACCATATTTTTATATTTCAAGTTTAACTAAAAGAGAGGAAAACCCCAGCAGAGTTGGCAGGAAAAGCAATTGGAAAGGATTCAACTCTTCTAAATATTTGCCAATATAGAGATGGTTTTGAGCACACGTGATGAGGAAATCCTGTAGACTGAGTTGGCATGGATCAAAGAAATAACAAAAAAATTGAGAGGTTTAATCCATGCAGAATGGGAAGGACTGAACTGCCTTAACAGAGCTGCACTTTATAGTCTATTAAATTTCTAATTTATTACTTACTAACAAGTTTTCAATATAATCTGTTTTCTTTAACAAGGTCATCTATGAATCAATGAACAGTTAGTACCAAGGACAAAAGAAAAAGTATCTATTGACTGCTGCAAAAGCGTTCAAAAATACCAATTGATCAGCAGTTATCATTGATACAGCACACTTCCATTCCTTCAGGGACCTGCTTAACCACAGACTTCCTCAGGAACCAGTCTCAGAATGCAGCATCCCTTTGGATCTTCAGTAACCTCATTAATGGCTGCCCTGTGCTCCCTGTCTACTTTTAATTTCTTCTAGTAATAGAAATACTTCATAATGGAAGATTTAATTAACTGAGTTTCCAAAAAGCTATTTCCAGTGAACTGGGAACATTAGCTTTAATTTTTATTGTTCAAGAATGAAGATACCCTTTTTACAACAGATTAAATGCAGCAGGAAAACAACATTTTAACCACACTAAAGTGTGGGAACCCACTGGCAAAAGTCAACTGTGCTGCTGAGAAGACAAAGGCTATGAAGTCTGATCTGAGGGGAGAGGCCCTGCTTGAAGCTTCACATCCTTTCCTTAACTCTTACCAGGGCTCATTCATGTCTATAGGAACTGTGTCCTAGGTGAGGATCAGCTTTCTGCCACCCAGAGAAAAACATTATAACAGTAAGTGTGCAAGATGGAGGGTCTTTTCCTTGCCTCTGTCCCCACAGATACATAAGATGTTTTTTCAGGCCCATTAGAGATAGTCCTGTTTTCAAGAAATGGGCAGTACTGGTGAGTGGGGAAGAAAAATCAGCGTGACCTTGCAAAACAGAGAGGTCTTGAGGTCAATCAGCTAAATATTTGTGCAGAAAAATTTTCCACAGCATTTATTAATTTATGACCTTTGAGCTTGGCCTAACATAAGCTTATCATACTCATGATTTGGTTTATTTACCTGACAAACTGACAGAGCACACAGTGAGTCATCCCAACCCCACATAGATATAGGTATGTGGGTCAAGCACATTCTTTGTTTAAAGTATGCTTTAAAACCTTTATGGGAATTAGCTGATGAATATTACTACATACAAGCCATTTTTCAAAGTGGATACCTTTCACAGTTTTACCTTTTTCTCTCATTTACCAAATGAAATTAGAACACATTACACACTAATACCTTGTGAATTGCATTTATTAGATCAGAGCCAATTTGAGTTATGGAGGCGTGTGCACCCAGAAGCACTAAACGCCCTGTGAAAAAGCAGAAAGCTGGCTTAAATGTTTACAGCACCAAGTAGCTTTTCATCTGTGAAAGATCTGGGTTCGGTTCTTTGCTTTCAGCCTGAGTAAAACTGACATTCATGGCTATATCATGACTTGTATCACAAAACCAGATTGTTGGTTTACTTCAAATGTGGAAGCTTAACAAAGAATGCTGCCACACCGTACTGCAAATTTCTGTAAAAGTAGAAATCACGATCCTTGACCTGTTTCTGATTGCACTACACACAGACTAGGAACAGAAGCTTGTAAGAGCTCTCAAACAGAAAATCTTCATCCATATCATCCGAAAACCAAGTTTCAAAGACAAACACAAACCCCAAAAACTTTTATTTGGAAAGGTGTAAATATTGTAGCTTTTATTGTGTTTGGACCTCTGAAGCAATTGATTTAGGATTAACTTTTGTAGGAGTTTACTGCTCCCCCAAATAATTCATTACCAATGGTTATTCTGCTTTCGCAATTAATCAGGTTTGAAAGTGCTTCATTTGGTGCATTTGTATTGTTTAAATAAATCTGGAAACACTAACCCTGTCACATTCAGGGGTTGAGTGTGGGAATGAATCTGTAGACACAGAGGGTAAAATACTTCAAGGCGTATCCCCAAGAGATTTCCAGCTGGACAATCAGAATTTATTTTCCAAGAGGAGGGTATCCTCATGCAAGTGAGCCCCATGGTGTGTTTTAAGGTCTCCTTAACCTGTCTCAGCAAATTGCATAAATCATGGCAATAAAGTCTTCCTATTCAGCATGTTAGGAATAGAGAAAGCTGACCAGCTTTTGACCTCTTATTTGGGGCCCCAAGTGACCCTAACTTAGAAGTTCAAGCGGTCAATTGCAGGTCACTGAGGGCAGTCTTGGAGTCTTTTTAATTCCACTTGTGCTGCAAGGTTAAATTTATGCAGCACAGGTATTTCCCTAGGTTTTCAGGATGTGCTGCTCATGGAATCCACACTAGGATGACCAAAAGAGGAAAAAAAAAAAAGAGGAGAGAAAGAAAAAACAAACTTTAAGTCAGTGTCCCAACCAGCCCCACTTTAGTATACACCAAGTCGGTCGTTTATCAGTATAATGGATCTACAGACAACCTTAAACAATTGTCAAACATTCTTTTAAAAGCCATTAGTTTTTCAACTAATATATATCTGTTTTGTGCATTTGTTGAACCCTTCACTTGTCACTGAGAACAGCCTGTTAAACTAAGCAGAGGCCTGATCAGTTTTCAGTGAGCGCTGAGCCTCAAGGTTCACCTGGGTCAGCCACAAGATTTATGAGCCCTAGTGCCAGTATCTGATTGGGACTGTTAGTGCTAAAGAAAGCTGACACTTCCTCCCTTCCCCTCCTCCCCAACCTCAGCACACAAAGTCCACTGACTTAACTTGTACATTCCCACTGGCTGCCTAAGAGGCAGCAAAATTGATGACCTATACAGACACCAAAGTGGACATCAATAAAAAAAGATGGATGTGGACGAGTGGAGTGACATGTCTCATTGCTGAGGGGACCGGGGAGGGGAGAGAAAAGGTTAAAAAAACATTGGAAAGTTATTTATATAAGCTTCAAGGACAAGGATTTTGTCACTACTTGCCTAAGAATTTGCTCCTAAAATATTCTTTCCTCTGGCTTCTATCCTTCTCACAGTTGGCAAAAAAGTCTGGGGACTTCAGTAATTACTAGATATTTTTTATTTGTTGGCTTACATTCAGAAATTTTTATTAATTTTTTTTTGGTGACAAAGAATGATACCAAGATATGGACTGAAAACTGTTGAAATATATGTAAGAAAAATGTAAGGTACATGATTGATTAAGCATACCATTGTGCTTCTTAATTAATAAGGATGTTTAAAAGCTGAGCAGATTGAATTTTCTAAAAACTGGTAGATGTAAATGCTCTAAACAGCATGCTCATTTTGAAGCATCTCCCAAGGAACTGCCCTGAAAAACCAAGAATTATGCTCTTGAAGTTGGAATCCATAGAATAGTTTACAAATGGGAAATGAATAAAAGTAACTGGATTAGACATTAGTATACTGGGTGTGTTTCTATTTTAAAGTGCTCATGATAAAAATTATTTGGTGTCTTAGCTGGTATTCTAAATTAGATCTAAAACAACAAATAAAATGAATAAAGGAATTATTAACACTTCTCTTTCATTCTGGATGTATTTATTTGCCATCTAGGATGTTTTCTGCATGCTTATGTATTATGTAAATTAGATCTAAATCTAAATGTGATCAGTGAGGTTGGGAGTGAAAGTGTACTTAGTCATATCTCAAGAAATAGCAGGCTCCCTGGATCACAATATTTATAAGTGACTGGTCCACGCTAATTCTGCCTTGATTTGGCTGTTTTCTTCAGTAAACATGATCAGTTGTTCTGCTATTTAATAGAAGAAAATTGCAAAAAATACACATTTATTTTTAATAATTTCAGGTGCTCCAGATGATAACAGTTTGTATTATGTTAAGAAAAGCCTTTTTCATGTTCAAAATCAAAAGAGAAAAAAATTAATGTTGTCATACTGTCCCTTTTGTGTAAAGAAACTGAGCTTGACATTTTTAGGAACTGGAATTTGAAGTTTTTACCATTCCAGAATTGTTAAGATTGGTCACTTTCCAAGCATATAGTCTAACATCTCTCACTATTCCTGGTGATAGCAGTAGAATGAGTTTTGCACTAATATCGCAACAGAACTCATGACAAAGTGGACAGAGGAAGTCCTTATCTCTGGTGATCTGTTTACTGGCTCAGAATGGCCATCTTATCCAGAATCAAAACCCCTGGAGGGTGTCCGTGAAATCCACGCTCTAATCTACCTCATTTCAATCTATCTCCAGATGCACTGCTATATCCAGTACACATACAGCAACTTTTGAATATGAAGGTTTGCTGTTAAGGAGAGAGTAATATCAGCCAACTCTGGTTAATCTCCATTTCTGTTCTAAAGTAGTATATAGTACACTATCAAATATGACATCCAAAAATGACACTTCCAACGGGTTGTGTGTCATTTGTTTGAAAGAGAATTTGAGGTCCTAGAGGGTTCAAGGTAACAGATCCCTCAAGGACTAACTCTGGGATGCCCTATCTACTAGGACATTTCTGATCATCTCTTCCTATTAAACTGACAACATGCATTTCCTATTAGCATCAGGCAATAATATTCAAAAATTTATTCAAGTTGCTCAGGATTGGACTATAGTATGTTTTTTTTTTTCTGGGTAGTCAGACATGTATCTTTTCTGTGTCATCTTGACTGAAAAATCCCAAGGAGACATCATTCAGATATATCTGAGTAACACAGATGAATTCTGAATCTTTTTTATTTTGTTACTGTTCAATTACAGTTGTTCCCATTTTTCCCCCATCACTCTCCCCTGCCCTACCCTACTTCCTACATTCAATTCCCTACCAGCTTTGGCTTTGCCCCTGGATCCTTTATATATGTTCCTTAACCCTTCTGCCTCTTCTCCCTGTTACCCCCCTTCTCACTCCCCTCTGATCACTCTCAGTTTGTTCTTTATTTCCATGTCTCTGGTTCTATTTGCTCACTTGTTTGTTTTGTGGATTAGGTTCAACTTATAGGTGAGATCTCATGGTATGTCTTTCACTGCCTGGGTTATTTCACTTAGCATAATGCTCTTCAGTTCCATCCATGCTGTTGTAAAGGTTAGGAGTTCTTTCTTTCTTTCTGCTGTGTAGTGTTCCATTATGTTAATGTACCACAATTTTTCCATCCACTCTTGCTGATAGACACTTAGGTTGCTTCCAACACTTTGCTATTATAAACTGTGCTGCTATGAACATTAGGGTGCATAGGTTCTTTTGAATTGGTGTTTCAGGGTTCTTAGGGTACAATCCCAGCAGTGGTATTGCTGGATCAAAAGGCGGTTCCATTTTTAGAGTTCTCAGGAAATTCCATACTGTTTTCCAAAGTGGCTGCACTGGTCTGCATTCCCACCAGCAGTGCACTAGGGTTCCCTTTTTTTGCACAACCTCTCCAACACTTGTTGTTTGTTGATTTATGATGGCCATTCTGACCATTGTGAAGTAGTATTTAATTGTGGTTTTCATTTGTATCTCTTCGATGTTGCGAAGGGTAGGAGCTCCTTCTTTCTTTCTTCTATGTAGTATTCCATTATGTAAATGTACCACAATTTTTTGATCCACTCATTTACTGATGAGTACCTAGGCTGCTTCCAGCACTTGGCTATTGTATTGTACTGCTATGAACATTGGGGTAAATAGGTTCTTTCAAATTCGTGTTTCAGGAGTTTTATGGTATAATCCCAGCACTGGAATTGCTGGGTCAAAAGGCAATTCAATTGTTAGATTCTTGAGGAAATTCCATGCTGTTTTCCACAGTGACTGTACCATTTGCCCATTTCTCTTTTGCCCATTTTTTAATTGTATATCTTGTCTTCCTGGTGTGGAATTGTGTGAGTTCTTTATATATTTTAGAGATCAAACCCTTCTCCAAGTTATCATTGGCAAATGTATTTTCCATATGGTTGGCTCCCTTTTCATTTTGCTGATGAAATTCTTAATTCAGTGTATAAGTATTAGAGGACTCTCAGACTACAGGGCCTAAAATGGCTGGGTCCTACTACCTAGATGAACCTACTAGTTTGTGGTACCAAATTCTGGATTCAAAATGTTAAATAGCAACTTAACATCTAGGGGCTGACCTTGGCCTTTCCTGAGCTGGAAATGGATGTCAAAAAAGTACCTTTTTGTAGCCTCATGAGATTCTGGGAAGTGACATTCCAATATTTCTCTAGTTTGAGGCAAATAATTGGTCCTGTCTCATTTGATCTAAAAGAAACTTCTTAACAAAGTTTCCTTGATATCTTTTTATGCAATACAAAACTTTCTTGGAATTTGAAATCATATTGTTATTCTTTTTTAATTAATTTATTTATTTTAATTGCTGTTCTTGTACAGTTTTCTGTCTCTTGCTCCCATTCCAGCCCACCGCCCCAGCCCTCCCCACCCCCCTCCCATTTCCACCCCCACTAGTTTTTGTCCATGTCTCCTTTCTACTTGTTGCTCCAAATCCTTCTCCTTTCCCCCTGAAATTCCCTCCCCTCTCCCCTCTGGTGACTATCAACCCCTTCTAAATTCCAGTGTCTTTGGTTATATTATGCTTAGAAATTATGGTACCTTTACACAATGGAATTCTATGCAGCAAAAAGAAAGAAGGAGCTCCTGCCCTTTGCAACAGCATGGATGGAACTAGAGAGCATTATGCTAAGTGAAATAAGCCAGGCAGTGAAAGACAAATACCATATGATCTCACTTTTAACAGGAACCTAATCAAAAAAACAAACAAACAAGCATAACATATTGTTATTCTTAAAAATCATGTATTTCACCAAAGAATGAATGTTCCCGAGATATATAACAAACAGGTTAAAAACAATTTAACAGATAAACGCCAAAAGTATGCCAACACTCTGTTTTTACTGGTAGTTCTCTCTCCATTAGGAAGAGGATTATAGTAAAATGAATCAAATCACAACCACTTTATTGATATTTTGTGTTACTTTTCCAGCTTAAAATATCAAACATTATAACAATTATGTATAAAATCCCCCAAAAAGTACTCATAATTAAATTAGAGAACTAACCAATGCTGATAGTTTAGTGGAGTCACAACAAATGAATTCTCTTGAATTCATTAATGAGTGTAGACATCTCAACTGAAAGACTGAATGGTAAAGTTAATATCTCAACCTAAATCTCTATTTTAAATGTAAGTATATTTCTTAAAATAGATCATAAAATGACCAGATAATGATTCCACAATATGACAGTCTATCCAGGTGTCTCCCCATAAGTAAAATGTTCCAGGCATCTTAACAATGTAGCATATACTCATACACCATACCACCCAGAAGTTCTCTCAGAATTAAAATAGAAAAAAATCTAGTGTCAAACTGTTTTATTCAGATAATATGGTTTTGTTAGTCTTTCACCATTGACAAATAAAGCATTATTAGAATGGATTGGCAGAGATTGCTTTTGAAGGTTTCTATGTTGTAAATAGATTTGTTTACTTCCTATCAATGAGTTTATATTAAATATCTGTTCAATTTCTAGTGATTAAGCTTTCTTGGAATATAAGAGCACTTCACAGGACCTTAACAGCAAGGAACCATTTACTGTGTTCTCACAGCAAGATAGTCTTTTGTCACAATGATCAAGATTTGTATTTCTACTCAAAACATGTCTCAATAAACCAAGCATTTGCTTTGGAAATGCCTTCTTAAGCTATTTGAACTCCACCAAGTAAAATATTTATTTAGTAAAAATTACTATTTTATAAGGCAAATATTTTTCAAAGTAAATGTGATTGAAGATAGCCTGTCTACTTTTTAAAGAGAAATAGAATATCAGTTACTTTAAAAAAATAAACTACTATTGCTTATTATTATCATCATCATTATTATTACTTTGTAGGGAGAAAAAGGAAGAGGAGGAGATGATAGAGGAAGAAAGAAGAGAAAGGGATCTCTTTTTTTGCCTAGAATTATTGAAGGCTTTCATCAATAGTCTCACTGAAATGTACAACTTATCTCTTCCTGAGACTTTACCTAGTTCACTGAGACCATATGTTAATAATTTTGGACAAATAATACAACAAAAGTTGAAAAGATGACAGCTATGTAGTTAATTTAATTAAATGGCTGCCTGCATTGATTCAGTAAAGAAATGCATATATCCTTAATAGAGCAACTCAGCACCTCACTCTGATCACAGAACCCACACAACCATCTTCATAGTCCACGTGAACCATCCCAGTTAATTTTAATGTTCAGACGTTTATACTAATAGTTATCTGGTGATTACAACAGCCTTCTTTGTCAGGATGGCATCCAATTTGTATTTTTTCCCCAGACATAGCCAATATTCAAAAGCACAGAAATTTCTTTTTTTTTTTTTTTAATTACTTTTGGCCCTGGCCAGGTAGCTCAGTTAGTTAGAGCATCCTCCAGATTCACCAAGGTTGAGGGTTCAATCTCCATTCAGAGCACATACAACCAATGAATCAACCAATGAATGCATGAATAAGTAGAATGACAAATCAATCTCTCTCTCTCTCTCTCTCTCTCTCTCTCTCTCTCTCTCTCAAAAACAAATTACTTCTAATTACTTACTCTATTCTGCTGTGATTTAAAGAAAATTCTATATTGCAAACTGTGGGGAATACTTTGCATTGTCTATTCTGGGGATAACTTTTTGAACTATTTGTATCTCCCAATTGTGTTGACATTCATTTGACTAACAAAACCTCAATAAACAGCAAGTCTGCATATCAGATGATAAAAGGATATGCAGTAAAGAAACACAATTTCTGAAATTAAAAAAAAATGAAAAAAGAAAAGAAAAGCATGTAGTGCAAATTGAAGAATGGAATTTTGCCCGCTATTCCACAGGGTTGCTTCTGTTACCAAGATTTCTCTTATTTCCATGAATTCCTTTTTCGATTAAGATCTTTTGAGGAAATAAAAGCAAAGGGTAGAGCAGAACTTGCTGGTGATGACAGATGGCTCTTCTTTAATGAGTTATAAAAGAAAAGTGGCATCCCAATTTTACTATATAGAACACAGAAGGAAAATGCTAAGCAATGCTATAGATTTTATCTAGCATTCATATTTTGCCTACTTGTGGAAATATAATTTTGCTATTATGATTATTGACACATTTCTGAGGAGCATGTCTATTAATGTTGAAAAGATTAGGTAAACGCAAATCTAAGTCCTTTATTCTTTAAATTATTATTATGGCTGAATATCCTTGGAATGAAGCCTCCAGTTGGTAAAAGGGGAAATTTACACTAAATGGACTAGTTGTAATACATGAGGGAGTTTTCTTCAGCCAAAGGAATTTTCTATTAACAATAAAAAAACCTAATGTTTGCTACTTTATGGTAGATGTTCTATGAAATATTTCTTATGAAAATTAAACAAAGAACATTTACCTTAGTAAAGTTACACATTAAAAAAAAGAAACACCTGTTATTATATTGTCATTCCTTCTACAGGTAACATTAGTATTTTTATGATAATGATGATGATATATATTCATCATGCAAAAAAATCACTAGAATGCCCAAAATTATCCATAATCAAAATTCTGCTGAACATTATTTCAGAATATATATATATCTGAAAAAATGCATATGTACCCATGAAAGAATTCATTCTTCAACAAACACAATTATATTATTCCACAAATTATTTTTGAACTCAATATTATGTCAGGGGCATAGTTCCATGCTAATAAATATAGATCTGTGGCATCATTTTAAATAACTACATAGTAGTCAATTTGTTAATTTATTTTATCATCTCCCCATTGATAAAATTTTGAGTTGTTTCAAATAACTCTTTAGCTTACACTTTTTGGTGCCACTCTTTTTTAACTTTATTTTTATTGTTGATACTATCACAGATGTCTCCTTTTTTTAGTGTATACGCCTATAGGAAGAGAAACTAATAATTTTAAAGAATTTTTACATATTACTGAACTTCCCTGCACAAAGGTAAAACCTATTTACATTTGCTCCAATTTACCTGGTAAGTTTCCTCAGACCTTAAAATAACCACATTCCTTCCTTTTTGCCACTTGGGTAAAAAAAAAAAGAAAAACAGTTTGCTACCCTTTTTATTTCCACCACTTTGATATTAGAGAGACATTTCCATTTCTTCTTTTGTGAGCTCTATTTTAATGTTCATTTTTTCTTAACTTACTAGCAAACGTCTTAAATAATAATCAGAGCTTTTAACCCTTCATATGTCACATAATGTCTTACTATTCCAAGCTTGTCATTCATATTTTCAAAATGTTTATAATGAGTTTTTGTCATTAGGTGTTTTTGAATTTTAAATAGCCAGATATTTTTTGTGGTTTCCAGTCCACATGACACATCACAAAAGTATTCACATATGCATTCTTCTAAAGCTGTGCAGTTTTCTAGTTCACAGTAGAGTCCCTGAGCTTTTAGTGGACTGCTCCTACAGGAAACTTCATTGCCATGAAAACCACATACTGTACTAGCATTTAACCTATTTTTTAAAGTAGATAGCACTATTCCAATATAAGACAAGATTTTTAATTATTGTTATCCTATTTATTTGAATATATTTTAAACAGATTGTTTATTTAAAATGTTATATTATTCTTCAAAAACACACATAATCTGCTTTTTGTTTCTGGCCTATGCATTTAGCTTCTGTTGTTTTTAATTTTAGGTCCTTGAAAACATTATAAAGTTAAAATAACAAGCAGGCCAAATTTTGCTTAAGGAAAGGAAGAACCCTCATATTCTACTTTCCATATACTATTATATGCAATATTTTCTCCTCAAATCATTAAAAAAATGAAATGTATTCTTTGATTTTTTTCATTATCCTTCTTGTATTTAATATGGAATTTAAGATATTGCAATCTTATAACAATTTAAAATGTATAATTTTTATCTTCTTTTCAGGCTTCAGACAGAAAAATCATAAGATAATGAAATCCATCAAAATTAAACATTTCAAGAAGCTTCTAGATCATATTTTTAGTTATAAGAACTAAACAGTCCAATTTATATTTTCTTATCCTATTGAACTTCTAAACATTTTCTATCACTAGAAAATCTCAGTGTTATATTTTAAATTAATCTAATTCTATGTAGTCTGTTTTGTCTGAGACAAAGACCAGGAGACTTCTCTTTTCCTGTGTCTTTAAACTAGTACATAACTTCTGTTTAAGGGCCTAGCGACAACTGTAATGGATAATTTACAACCTACAGGGCTTCTGGATTAAATAACAGAGGTTCTGTAAACCAACAAGCTTCAGACTTCTGTGAAAGCACCAGTAATTTGTTTATTGCCCTTTCTCAGTTCCTCAATTACAATTGATCTCTGCTAAACAGTCTAGTGTTGCTAATTGTTTGAAAAGGGAGAAAATGACTTAATCTTTATAGGCATCTTCTAGCCTAGTATTTGTTCTTATAATTCAATATCATAATCTCACCTATACTAGATAAATGGAATCCATACATCTAACCATAACAAGCACTTTCAAAAGTAATTCATAAACAACCAAAGTTGAAGGAGCTGTGAGACTGATTATATCTGGTATTGAGCCAATGACAGACAAACAAGAACACTTGATTAGAGCTCTCCTCCTGCCAGATTACTATTTGAATCCTACTGATAGGGGTTTAATCAGGACTTAATCTTCTTATCATGTATAGGGTGTTGACCAACTTTAGTACTTAATGTAACACAGAACCCCTACAGGCATTTCCACTTCAAAGCCTAAGTACACGGTTAGGTGTCTCCTGATCTTTTTTTTTCCATTAATAGATTTGAAAAGAAATACTTGTCATCATCAACTGAGCATGATCCAATTTAGTCTGTTTAACTTCTAAATTGTTTGTTTTAGAAAGTTTTGACTTATTTATACTAAACCTTCATTTTCTTGCCCCATCATGTTAGAAATTGAAAATATATTGATGGTACACATGCATCTATCTGTATGTGTAAAGCATGCCTTAATTTACAGTTTAACTTTTGGATTATTTGTTTTAGGGAGGTTTGACATTAATTCTAAACCTTTATTTTCTTGACCTAACATTTTCAAAATCAAACATACACATACATATATTTGCATTTGTACAACATATATTTTAAATTCTATATTTTAAAATCTTCTTGCTTTAATACAGTATGTTAAGTGAATGTCCAATTCAACAAACAGTACCATTAAAACAAAGCAAAATCATCTTCAAATATTTTAAACATTATATACTACAGGTAAAATTCAATGGCAGCTTTTATATGTCACTTCTTGACTTAGCATTCTACCATATTTTTCGGAACATAAGATACACCTAGGTTTTAGAGGAGGAAAATGGGGGAAAAATTGAAGCAAAAAATGTGACAAAATATTTAGTAACATAAATAACATAATATTTCACCAATGTAAATATAAACATAACTCAACAGTAGGATTAACAACCATTATTCCTCCCAAATTTAGTGGGGGTGGGGAAAGTGTGTCTTACAGTCCGGAAAATACAGTACATTTCCACATTAAAGTTCTTTCTTTAATCCTTGCAGCCTCCAATGAGAGAGAGCAGGTATTATTATCATCCATTTGCTTTAAGTTAAAATCACTTATTTCACTATAAGGTATCCTCCTGAGGACTAATTACCCATAATTGTTGTTTTTGCCAAAATGCAAATATGTCATGTAAATGTTTTTCATTTCTTCACAACAAATTGAACTTACTTTTTAAAAAATGAAGTTAAATTAATGAAATCAATAGCTAAAATAATTAAAACTGTATAAACCAGATATTATATGAGGTATGTCTGGAAAAAGTCCTGCCACCGCTAATAAAATGAAAACAGTTTGTGCAACATGGATGTAACCTGGCAGCCAAGGAATGTGGACTGGAATATGCATATGTGAACAATAATGACTTTACTGTACTAATCAGTAGGTGCGGTAGATACCATTGAGTGAGCATGTGTACTGTGTGGCTGTGACATTCAAAATGACTGAGTGAGTAGGACAATGAATCTACATCATATTTTGTTTTAAGTTTGAATATTCCTCC
This sequence comes from Anoura caudifer, assembly GCA_004027475.1. Taxonomy (NCBI): domain Eukaryota; kingdom Metazoa; phylum Chordata; class Mammalia; order Chiroptera; family Phyllostomidae; genus Anoura; species Anoura caudifer. Next base: position 9,087 of record PVKU01000445.1, on the reverse strand, counting down.
ATGGAAACTATTCAAATAATTCAGAAGACTTTCAGGGACTATTCAACAAGTACAGTGCATTTAAAAGTGCGGCACAAACACTTCAAAGATCGTAGAGAAACAGTTGAAAGTGATCCACATTCTGGAAGGCCTGCAACAAGCAGAACACCTGAGAATGTATATGGGTTACAATCAACAAAGATCAGCGACTGACAGTGAGAGAACTAGAAGCTGATCTGCAGATTCCAAAATCTACTGTGTCCAAGATTTTGACACAGGATCTTGTCATGAAACATGTTGTGGCAAAGTTCGTTCCTCTGCTTCTGCTACCAGAGTAGAAGGAACATTCGCTGCAGTTGGGAGAACTGTGTGAAGTCCCAAGGTGCCTACTTTGTAGGGGACTGAGGCATCACTGTCCTAGGTACAATGTTCCTTGTATCTTGTATCTTCTTCAATAAATGTCTCTATTTCTCATAATACATAGCTGGGTTCTTTCTGGACAGACCTCATTGTACGTCTGGAAATGAGAATTTTTTATACTTGGTGTTTAATATACCCTTACAGCATTTTAATTACTTCAAAGGCCCTAAGTCTACCCTACCTGATGGCAGCATACAGCCAAAATTATAAATAATACCTCTATTTTGTCTAATATACTTTAACTGGAAGATACTAATCTCAGAGGCAAGATATTTTACTATTTGGAGAGATGAGTAAACTCAAATGTTCAATTCAATTTATGTTAATCCTTCATAAAAGAAATTGTTTAGAACCAAATAGAAAATTTCCTCAATTATTTCATTATTTTGTTAACTATTTTACTATTCAGATTTTGCTCAATTCAAACACTATACTCTGGCAGGTTTATTTTTATGTTGTCTTCTCTGAAATAAGTTCAGGCAATTCTAGCATTAAACACAAACATAAGGCTAAATCAAATGTGAACTATCCAACCATTTATATTACAACCACGTTGACTGACTTGAATAGGATACTCCCATTTGAAAGAGAGGCTTGAGACCAACTACATGCTTAAAAGATAAAGGAGGCAAAAACATTTTAAATGTTACTCCAATTTTCATAGAAAAATGGTCAGCGATTTTATTCTTTAAAATTTCTACAAACACCCATAAACAGTACTCTTTGATATTTCATTTAACTAAGAAGGTGATCTGTGATAAATGCCCCTGCATAAAATTTTAAGAGATAAATTAAATAAATTGTAAATGAAACTAACCCCCTTTAAAAGATATAGAGTAAAGATATTTTATGACTATTTTAATAATGTATTTTAAACAAATGCATTAACACAAAACTTACTCATGTAAACAACATTCCAATCTTAGAGTTGCTGATAGATAGGATTCATTAAATTTAAATTTGGAAAGATCAAGCATCTAAAAAATGGGTAACATTGAGCTAAAGAACAATGTTGGCTAAGTAGCACTGAGGCATAAACAGGGAAAAATAAAATAAAAGTCTATTATTTCTTGACTATGAATGCCTTCTAAAGTCACTCAGATGCTTTCATTTTATTTGAATATTGCTTTTTGTTTCCTCTATTTCCTCTGTGCTTAAAAACCACAACTTCAGTCAATCAGTAAACAGGATCATTACTTCTAAGTGTCTCAGATTCTAAATCAAGGGTTTCATTTAATTTTCCTAGCAGAATAATGCATATAGATGAGGATGTCAAATTGCAAATAACCTGTATTAGAATAGCATTTACAGTGCTTATGGTAAGTAATCAACATTATTGACTTAGCTCAGGAATTTAAAATGCTGAAAAACACTAACGGAATAAATTGATTGTAAGAATAGAGAAGTACATCACAGTGTTAAAGATTTGAAATAAAAGTGAAATGCATTATATGATTTTGTGTTTTAAAAGTACATGTGCACGTAGATGGATAATGTGGGCATTATTGATTTAAATTCTCTGTTGGGATTAAAGGGAGAATGCCTAGTTTCATTTCAATGGTAATGTTGGTATTCATTATCAATATGATAAAATACAAATTGGTGGCTCTGTAATACAGATTTAATGCCCCTGTTGAACTTTTTTCCATTAGTAGCTAATGGCTATTCCTGTGTACCTTCTATGACTCCAAATGCTCATTTCATCTTTCCTGTGATCATCATGGTTATACAGGAAATGATTTTGCAAAAAATGAAAATATCCTACTTTATTTTAAAAATGATAGAACTTGCATCTGTAAACATGTCTTTAATCTACGCCTTCCATGATGTGTCAGCGTTCTCAAAAAGAATCTTATTCTGAGTTTATAAAAGAGAAGTGAAATATTTCATAACTTGGAGTTGTTAGTGAGAAAAATCTTGTAGAAATTATTAAAGTAAAATATTTTTCTCTCAGAATAGTTTATATTTTAACATATATATAGAAAATGAGTATTTCCTTTCCATTATTAAAAATCTTTTAATCATAATAAAAAATCTATTTATTGAATTGCTTTTCTCTATTCTATACATCAATGGTTTATTTTTAAGATGGCTTTCAACTACTAAGTTGGATTTATTTTATAGAAAGAGGAGTACAAAAACTCCTATTAATTTATTTTAATTGAGCCCATTGCAATAATCCCTGGGGAGAAAACAATTAAACATTAATTAAGAAGCAATAAAAAATCAAGTTCATTCCCTCTTTGCAACTGAGTTCCCTTAGTCACTTCTTTTTCTCAAAATAAAGGCATTACGTTTTATAGACTTTTTCAGTAAAATAGCATAGTTTCAAATGAGGTTATAATACTAATACTTAATATTATTGAACATCTACTGTATACCAGACACTATTCTAAGTACTTAAGGTACTTGTATAATCTTCCCAAACTTATAATATAAAGAAATAACCCAGTTACAAAATGGACACAGGATCTGAATAGACACTTTTTAAGGATATACAAATGGCCAAGAAGCACATGAAAATGTTCAAGATTATTAGCTATCAGGGAAATGCAAATTAAAGCCATAATGAGATTGTACTTCATACCTTATAATGGTAATAACCAAAATTTCAGGTAATAGCAAGTGTTGGAAAAGATGTGGAGAAACTGAAGCCCACATACACTGCTAGTAGGAAAGTAAAATGGTGTGGCTCCTTTGGAAAACAATTTGACATTTCTTAAAAGATTAAACTTAGAGTCATCATATGATCTAGCAATCCCATTCCTAGGTACATACCCAAGAGAATTGAGGACACATATTTACCCGAAACTTACACAGATGTTCATTCATAGCTAAAGATTGGAAACAACCCAAATGTCTATCAACTGATAAATGAATAAATAAAATATAGTATATCTATACAACAAAATATTACTTAGCAACAAAAAAGAATGAACATTCTGGTATATGCTATTGTATGGATAAATCATGTAAATGTTATGCTACATGAAAGAAGTTAGGCTCAAAAGGTGACAAATTGCATGCTTTCATTTATTTGAAATTTCCAGAATAGGCAAATCTATTAAAACAGTAGGGTAATGGTTGCCAAAGACTGCCAAGTTTGAGGGAATGGTTAATGACTGCGAATGGCTATGGATTTCTTTTTGAGGTGATGAAAAGATTCTAAAGTTTGTTTTGGTAACGGTTGCATAACTATGTGAAGATATTTAAAAACCATTGACTGGAACACTTTAGGCAAATCAGTATGTGAATTATATCTCAATAAAGCTGTGAGATATATATTTACTTTTCAAAGATAGCAATGACAGCGGTTAAATAACTTGTGTAAAGTGACAGTGAGGAGTAATCCTGACTGAACCCATGGAACCTGGCTCCAAAGTCCATATATATACCCATCAAGCCTACTGAGTCTGCTGATGGCAGTTTTGCTCTTCAATATGATGACTGATTTCATTGAATCAAATATTTTGTTTAAAAAGCTATTCCTCAACCTCCCTCCAAATGAAAGTTTTCTGAGTAAACACGGATGGGTAATTCTTAGTATAAAAAAGTATAATATATGGTGAATATCAATATTGGCTAAGTCATTTCAAGGTATTAATATAGTTAATTCTGAATGTTCTGATCCTTTATAGACCAGGACAACATACAAAGAATGGAGCATATTTAATTATTAACAACAGCAAATTCTCCACAGATCCTTAAGAGTTTATATTTTTATTATCTTAACCAAAAAGAATTGCGGTTTTTTTAAAGATTTTATTTACTTATTTTTAGAGAGAGGGGGAGGGAGAGAGAAAGAGAGAGAAACATCAGTGTGTGGCTGCCTCTCACGTGACCCCCATGGGGGACTTGATCTGAAACCCAGGCATGTGCCCTGACTTGGAATCCAACCGGCAACCTTTTGGTTCATAGTCTGGCTCTCAATCCACTGAGCCACACCAGTCAGGGCTCCTTTTTTTTCTCTTAAATTTCACATCTACCATCCAGGCACACCTCACACTGCCCGTCCCTAAAGGCTCTGACAATTTCTGATCTGTCCTTAGGCAACAAACCCCTGTTTCCAAACTGATCACAGCCATTTTGGATAGAAAGTCCTGTCTAAAGATTACAGGACTATATTATATTGTGATAATTATAATATGTAATAACAAAGTGGCATTTGTATCATGCTTCCCCATGAGAAATGCAGTTTTCCTTTGTGTAATTTGGATTGATAAGATCTTTATATTTATTAACAATGATCCACAAATTTTGGTTTGGGGACAAGCTGTTCATCCCTTGAAGAGATAAGATATTTGGGCTTTTGTATCTTTTATTTTTTTCAAGAGACTGTTTAAACTTTTAAATGGAAATACTAATGTTACAAATTGGTTATTTTGAAACAGTGAAGTCACTTTCAGATCCATGGATTCTCTACCACACACTTGTAAGTACAAGTTGGTAATCTAATCCTGCTAGTCCATACATTTGTAAGAAAAAAAATAAATGCCTTGTTTGCCTATTTAATCTTCCTTCACTTTATTCCTAGGAGTATTAGATTTCCATTAATTTCTGTTGAGGTTGAAAAACTTAATTCTTCTGCTGCAGGCTATACCGGGGATATGCTCCATGAAGCAGCAACTGAGAGCCTATTTCTTGTCGCACATTATTGCTACTGCTGCAGATGCTCAGAGGAGCTGCATCTTGGTTTTCTGCATTGTGGTTATAGGCATTTATTTGGGATCATTACCCCAGCAGCTAGGGGATCCCTGTCCACAGGGTTCCCCAATATGACCACTGGTGTGAGCCTCCTCTTTATAGTGATGGCTCCAACCACAGCGGTGCTGAGTGGAGCTCTTCCTGTAAGCCCTGTTCAGACCATGTCAGGCAGCTAGTATAACTCTCAGTTGTGCTTTCTGTTCTCCTAACTGCTGTTCCTTGTTATATATTTGCTCCTCAACCACCATTTGCTCCTTAAACACCATAATTCCTAATTTGAAAATTGTATGTACTGTACAGAATCTCTTTATACTAGATTAGGGCTAATTGGCATATGTACATACATACATACATACATACATACTTCTTAAGGAGCTCAAACGATCTTGTGATTTCCATTAGATTTAGACCAGGAAGGATTTTTGTGCTCCTGCCTAAGAGCAAATTTAGAGAAAAAAGAGTAGATTTTTCCCCTCCAGGAATTTTAATATTATCTTATTAAAATAGGAAAGTATAAAATGTGAAATGCATTAAAGTGTCATCATTTGACTCTAAATATCAGTCTGCATTTGAAATGTATTTTATCAGTGTGACAGGTTCACAATCCTTTACCCACAATTCTAAAACCCAAACATATCTGAAAACCAAATATTTTCATAAGGTGATTCCAAAACTCATTTGGCAGCAAAAACTGACTCAAATTACATGAGGTTATTTTTCTACTCATGTATGTTATTTCAGAAATATTTATGTTTGTTTTCCAGATGTGGTCCCAGTCCCCACTTGCAATGCATAGAATACACAGTACATGCACTCTCTAAATGCGAAAAGCTCTAATTATGATAGCACATCTAGTTCCAAAGCTTTCATATAAAGGATCATGGGTTGATACCTATATAGCTAAATGCTGGTGCTAACTTGGGTGCTATGCCTAATGTATGTGTATAATACAGGGTCTGGCACAAATGATGCCCCTTTTACTATAAAATCTTTTATTATAAAATCAGGAGTGTGTAACTCCGTAACAACAATATCACACTCAAGCACTCCATATGAAATTTTAGGTGAAATGTTCAAATTAAAACTGTAAATGATTACATGCTTATTATTACCCTACCAACCACACTCAAGCAGGCCTTACTTCTGCTAGACCCTGTATATATACTCCCTCATTAGTACACAGAACTTTAATAAGTTACAAATCAGAAGAAAAATTATGTTAAACTTCAAGCTATATTCATCATTGTATTGTGTAGAAGAAAATTGAAAATATAATAAATGAACAAAAACAGGGTACTAGGTAAAAATATTCAGGCACAGCTGTAAAAGGGATCCAAGCAGCCATAAAAATGATACTACTACAGAGCATTTGATGATATCGGAAATGTTTACAATACATTATTAATGGAAAAGCAGGTTAGCAACAGTTTGAATGAAATGAACTTTTATAAAGCTACATATATAAATATATATATATACACATATAGAAATTACTGTCAGCAAATATATAACAATAGACAATAGTTACTTCTGGATAATAGTTTTTCAGTGGTTTCTATTTTCTACCCTTTGGCTTTTCTTTAGTTGTTTTTTTACTATAAAATGTTATTACTCTCGTATATTTTAAGCTTTTGTTTGTTAAGAAAGACTAAGGGTATCTGGAAGAAAAAATATGGACACATACTTGAAGGAAAAACAGATAATAACTGAGCCTCAAAAGCTGAACAATTGCTTGTCCTTCCCTGGCTGTGTATGTGAGGAGCTGGTGCAGTTTTTGTTTGCTCTGGTGGGTAAGAGTTCATCTCATGAAGAGAGAATTACACAGAAAAACATAGAGAAACTTTAGCATTGATGGGCTGTGCTTTGTATACAAAGATGATGTTATTGACTCCCTGGCACTGAGGAAACTTTAGCATTTCTTCATGGCTCCAATTACCCAATTTGGGAAATGAACCAGACACCGTAGCTTCATCTAGATGATAGCTGTAGACATAAAGTGCTGCGGCTGCCATTTTTTCAGCTTCTATTGCATCAGCAGAGCAATAATGTATAGTCCTCAACTCCCATTCTCTTTAAATTGTACTTGTTCTTTAAATAAGCAGTACTATAAATTTAAAAATGTAAATATCACTCTCACTCAGCACACTATATGTGACATCATATTTGTTGTTATACTACAGTATTTTAATAACATATAAAATGCCATTTGATTGAAGTGCTATAAACAGGAAGCTTTTCAGTAGTAATAAACCATCAGTCTTGCTTTTTGTGAGTTTATATTCTTGAACTTTGAAGGCCAACCTAAATATTGGTCTATACTACCCACACCAATCTCCACGTTTCCAGGACACATAACTCCATATGCAGCATAATTCATTATAGACTGGGGGCTAAGAGGCAAGGATATAAAGTATTTTGTTTATGTATTAGCAATTATACATTCAATCTCTTTAGTGTATATAATCTCTCCTTTTTCTGAAGTCCAAAGCACAGGTCTTGCCCTGTCCTTGGAGAACTTATATTCTACTTGGGAAGAACAAATATTCATATATGGAAGTAAAATCACAATACAAAAATTCAAAATAATGTAAGTCAAGAGAAGTCTCAAGGTTGGACATGAATGAATGACAAATATGTGCAAGTACTTCCAAATCAAAGCATTGCTGATTCCTAGGGTTAGGACATGCATAATGCAAGAGCATGAAAGAGGCAGGGCTTCAAACATGCCTTGAAGAAAGTGCAGGATACAAACGGAAAGGAGGATGCACATAGCAGATGGGGAGAATAGTATGGATCAAGATTCGGAGGAGTTAGAACAAGGATGCTATAATAGCTAAGATTTGCTGGTGGGGTGGCGGGGGGCGGTGTTCCTATGTGGTTGGTATTGTTATCTCATTTAATCCTCACCAAAAAACTCTACAAGATCAGAATTACTTTGAGCCCATTCATGATCACGCTACCTAAAATGGGCTTCTCCCACTTTCATCCCTTGCTTCTCACTATTAGTCTGATTCATTTTTCTTCATGACACTTTCATTATTAAAGCATATCTCGGGCAGAGAAGACGGCGTCTCGGTAAGAGGATGCACATCCCTCTTCCCCCTTCACACAGGTGAAAAACTGGGCCAATTTTCAATGGAGCACAGCAAACAGACACCAGAAACACAGCATATTTGAAAACAGGAAATTGAAAATTGCAGTGGACATTGAAAACCAGACGGTAAGGAGAGTACTCCAGCAGCTCGGAGACCAGAGCGGGGGCTGAGATCCCAGGCCAGCGCTGGCCTTAAGACTCTAGGGAGGGAGCTGGGTCAACCGCTCCCTGATCAGCCAAACAAGGTCTCGGCAGCAATGGGATAAACCTGGTTGCTTGAAATCTCACAGAAAGGAGTTAAGATCTCATAGCCCTGGGAGGACCAAGCGTTGGAGCTCACACTTCTGTCTACGCCCACGCACCATTGTAAAGAGCTGCACAAGGATCCATTCACACCAGCACACCACTGAGAGACCCGTGGTGCAGTCACTGGGTGCCTCTATGGTCTCTTGACCGCCCCCACCTCCCCCGCACGCTCTCGTGCCAGCAGGGAGGAGCAATACGGTCTCTCGGTGCCATTGCGCCATTGGAGACCTGAGTGGGCTGCTGGGAGATCTTAGACATGGGTGTGCAACCTGCATAGGGGTAGATTCGTGCTCGCAGGACAGTTGGCACCTGTGCATGGAAGGCTGAAAGATCATCAGCATTTGCGCACACGCGATCACGGTAAGAGCCTGCCGCCCGCAGAAGACACACCTGAGGCTCTGTGCGGAGAGGCCTGGGCTAGCTCTGAGGACAGTAGGCCCAAGAAAACTGAGTGCTGAACAAGGAGAAAAACAATACAGTCACCCCTCGACCAGTGCAGTCATCAAGGCCAGAAAAACCAGTGTGGCAAGATTGATAACAGCAAGAGTTGATGGTTTTGGTGCTTTTCATTTTTTTTTTTTTTT